>CATIYI010000032.1:0-103515 GCA_949748255.1 Eustalomyia histrio
CAATTCTGATCTCCAAAACGCGAAATAACACGACCGGGAAATGACTGATGCAGCAATTGAATTGTTTCTCTGGCTGTATGACATGTCGCGCCGTCTTGTTGGAACCACATGCCCTCCACATTCATTTCTTCAATTCTAGGCAAGAAAAAACTGGTTATCATTTCACGATACCGAACACCATTGACTGTTTGCGCTTGACCTGCCTCATTTTCATAAAAAAAAGGTCCAATGATTCCTCCAGCCCAAAAACCACACCACACAGTGACACGTTGAGGATGCATTTGCTTCTCGTGAATCACTCGAGGATTTTCCTCACCCTAAATGCGACAATTCTGCCTATTGACGAAGCCATCAAGATGAAAATGGGCCTCGTCACTGAAGATGATTTTATCGGCAAAAACAGCATTTTCATGTTGTCTCTCCAATACCCAATTAACGAACTCCCTTCGCTGTCCATGGTCAGCTGGCTTCAGTTCCTGAGTCAATTGAACTTTGTATGCATTAAGATGCAAATCTTTCGTCAAAATTCGCTGCAAAGTGGATTTGGAGACACCAATTTGCTGAGCTCGGTGTCGAATTGAGGTGGATGGAGTTTGAGCGACATCATCACGTACAGCTGCGACATTTTCGGTCGATCGACCTGGTCGATGGCGCGTTGTTGTCTTAACATCACTAACAGACCCAGTTTCGGCAAATTTATCCATTAATCTCTTTACAGTTGACTCTTTTGGAGCATTATTGTGACCCCGAATTGATCGCAATTTGCGAACTGTAGCCGCAAAACTTTCACCATTTTGGTAAAACAATTTCACAATGAGAATGCGTTGTTCATTCGTGTAGCGATCCATTTTTACTAACCTCGTACCTTCTACTAGCAAACAGTAACAATTGTTCAAATGTCAAACATGACACTTCGAATGTTGCCAGATTTAAAAATTGCGTTCTTCTTGGGACACCTTTTATTAAATGTTTTATAACTACCCAGCAAAAAAAATGGTAGTCATTCTGTGACTATAAATTCTTTCATTGCTTCCTAAACTTCAGTTGACATTCTTTTATGATTTTTTGATATTATTCTAAGGCACTTCCAAAAGAATTCATGTGTTCATATTTCAAATGCAGTATGATCTGGATATAAACCCGATGCATATCTTAAAAAATCACTCTTCATTACTTCTAAATCATAAGTTATAGCACATTGTATATTTTTTGAATAAAAGCATTTATTCAAATTGAGAAAATAGTTCTGATGAACTTTTTTAATTTTTTTATTAAACCATTGTTTATATTTTAGTATAAAATTTCATGAGGGTTAGAATTTATGCAGTTTTGCAATTTTTATACAAGTTTTGAAAAATCAAGAAAAACAGATTTTTTTTTTTGACCTTTAATTGAAACTAGCTGGCCTGTCATTTGCATTTTTTCAGCCTTCAATATTTATGATGACGCAAACTGTGCATTTTTGCATTATGTATATTATTTAACACTACACCATTTCCAGTTTTAATTCAGAATTTACCAAAATAATTTTAAAATTGTCTTATTATTATTTAAAATTGCTCAAAAATGTTTTAAAATTGTGCAAAAATTATTTAAAATTGTTCAAAAATATTTTAAAATTGTCTAAAAATGTATTCAAATTGTACAACCAGTTTTTAAACTATCCAAAAATATTTTAAAATTTGTCTAGAAATTCATTAAAATTTTTAAAAAATGTTTCAAAAATGCTTTTTCACTAATGATGAATTTCATGTAAAAATCGAGATGCATTGAACCCGACCACCTCAGATATCGATGAAATTTTGTTTATAGCTAAATTTGATCCTTACAAACAAACTCTCATTTTTAAAAATGACTGTTTTGCGATATTGTGGGCGTGGCACAGTGGGAAAGTTTTCGAAAAACGCGAAAATAGTCGAAAAGAGCTCCATTTAAACTACAATAACTCAGAATCGGCTGAACCGATTTACATGATCTTGGTATCATTAAAAAGATATTTTAACAGGCTTTATGACACGTTTAAAAAATTTTAACTAGCGAAAAATCCAAAAAGATCAAGGGTTTTTTTACAGTGTATTATTTTTTAGAAAGGTTTATCCTTCACTATACCATATCAAAAAATAAAAATGGGTTCTTTTTTATTTTTTTTTTTTTATATAATTTATTAAGTAATGTCACTTCTAGTAATTGCCCTTATGTTTTATATTTACAGGTAAAATAAATATACATTGTCTCAGGAAAATTAATTTATATGTCGTAAAATTATTATTATTATTTTTGTCTGAAAAATTCTTTGGAAAAAACATTGATGACTTTTGCGATGATTCTCAGAATTAAAAAAAAAAGTAATAAACAAAATGTTTTTTGATTTTTATGATTGCGGTAACAAACTAAAAAACGGTCATAAATGTTCGTGGACAATTCAAAGGAAAACAGGAAAGTGCAGTTTTTTAATTATTTGGGTTTTTTTCCGTTGGCTACCTGCATGATTTTTTTACAGAAATTGAATCCACATTTATGAGTGCTCATGTTTTGGAACGTTTCAAAACGGGTGGCTGAATCAGGTATATAGCCACCCTTAAAATATGCACCCATTCATAAGTACCTGCCAGTAAAATATTGAAAAATACTTAGTATTTATAGGTGTTCCTTATCGATTTTTGTCATTCAACAAGTGCCAACGAACGCGAAAAGTACAAGCGATTATAATTTTTACGCGTATATTATGAATTCAAACAATAAGTACAGATGTATAAAAATATCTAATAAGTGTTGCGCTTCCTATCGTAAAATAAGTGAAAACGAGGCTGCAAATATAATTGAATATTTTCCAGCTGTCGCCAGCATTCATTGTAGCCGTATTTGCGAAACTTGCCGGAATTCACTGAGAAAAGCGCACAGTCGTAATGAATCCAACGTGGAGCAGAATGAAGTCTCAAATTATTTACCAACAACGCCCAGCGATGAAATTAGCAACGCCCAGCGATGAAATTAGCAACGCCCAGCGATGAAATTAGCAACGAACTCATTGAGAATATAAATGATCATATTATTCCTCATCTACCAAACCAAATGTCGCCTCTTAAAAGAAAATATATCAAACGAAATGCATACAGAAATAGAAAATCACTGCAAATTTTGGAAAATGTAGCAGATTCACTTGGAGCTGATCCATTGTCTGATTTGTCAGCGCAACCCAGCAAAAATGAAGCTGCCAAAGAATTAATAAAAGCATCACTACAATGCAAAGGCATCACTTATTTTCTAATAGTTTCATCGACGAATTTAACATTAGCGTGTCATAGGATGGAAGTATTCAAATGTAGCTACTAGCACTATTCATACTTTACTCTAAGGAAGCAATGATAATACAATGATTTGATATTCTGATGCATGAGTGGAAAATGTTCATATACCTTGTAGTATTTAATTTAAGCTTTGATGAAAATTAAATTCATAAGAATGCGAAATTCATGCATTGATTTACAAATACTTTTTATTAAAACAAATAAATAATTCTGCATTAGTGAAAAAGCATATTTGAAACATTTTTCAAAAATTTTAATGAATTTTTAGACAATTTTTAAAATATTTTTGGAATAACACCAAAAAATCATAAATGAATGTCAACTGAAGTTTAGGAAGCAATGAAAGAAGTTATAGTCACAGAATGACTACCATTTGTTTTGCTGGGTAGAGATGCAATAATATATGATACAAAAATTTGTACCTACATATGTTTAGTATTTTATATTTAAGTGTACTAACAAAGAGGAAACCCAACTGTAAATTGTTGTTATAATGCAATAAATAATAGAATAAATAATTTTACTTATTCATTTATTTTTACTTTATTTTATTTGGAACAAATAAGACTTAAAGTCTCTTAAAGTACCTCAACCAATAGTAAATAAGCATAAACTCAGAAAAAAAAGTTAGTACAAAAATTGTTAACGGTTTTCAATCCTACTTTACTATTTTTGTACTGATTTTTAGTAAAAACATATTATATAGCGAATCTTTTTGCTATTTAAAATACATTTTACAAATTACAGAATTTTTAAAAATTTTTGTTGCTAATTTCAAAAATCATTTTACAAATTTTTGAAAACCGATTTGCTAAAATTAGCAAAAAAAAAAATTACTTATTTTAAAAAAGTGGATATTGAAGGAATTGTTATTTCTAATTAAAAATTACACCTACAAACTTAAATTGCCTTAAAATGTTACAAACTTAAATTGCCTTAAAATGTTACAAAGATAAAAGAAGGGATCAGAAGTGAAGATACCGACTCATGTCCTAAAATAGGACATCTCTATTTAAAATAGCATTAAAATGTTTTTTTAGTTCTTAAAATCAGCTCTAAAAACAATTTAAATTTGACCTTAAAAGTAAAAAATTTACTTTTTAAATGATAAATTAGTTTACGTTATTACGATTTGTATGCCTCTATTTTTTTTAATTTTGTCTAAAATATTTAAAAAAAAATAAACAAAATAAAAAAATTTTGATGCTCAAAATCAAATTTGAAATTTTCAGTAAATTTTTTTTTGCTAATTTTAGCAAACAGATTTTAAATTCCACTTTACAAAAAGTTTACTAAAATTTTGTAGCGGCTGCTAATTTTTTCTACAAAATTTCATTATACTACACCTCAGCAGAAATGTCTTGCTAAGATTAGGAAAAAATAGCGCTGGGCTCGAATTAGCAAAATTTCCTCTAATAACAGCAAAATTTTCGGTGGAAATTACAGATTTTTTTTGGGGAGAGTAGTAAAATTTAAATGATTTTATATTTTTTTATAAAATTATGGGAGTATACTAATAATAAATTATACAAAACTAGAAATATAAATATAAGAAGAAGATTAAAAAAAAAATACAAAATTCCTAAATTGAATTATTTTCTTTTTTTTTAAATAAAAGCGAGTTTTTACCAACATCGAACACAAAAAATACAGTATTTCTTAGAAAAGACTTAAAAAGAACCTCATGTTATTATTGGGAATTCTAAATGATTCCACAGTAAGTACTTGAAAATTACACACGAACAGCCGGGGATACATAAACTTTATTTTGTATAGTATAATTTACTACGGTGCACTATTTTGGAAAATTAAGTAATTTAAAAAATATTTTTAAATTTTGAGCGATTTTTTTATTTCAATGAAAAGACATCTAAAAATCTTTGGCAATGACTTTATTTATGGTTTTTTACGTATTTATTAATATTATTTTTAAAATATTCTAGAAGTTATCATTATTCGTAGTTCAAAAAATAATGATACTCCAATATTGCTTCGACACTGGGATATGTTAAGTTCGAAGGTACACCAGGACGTATACGTGATATTTGAATTTTTAATAAAAATCACTCATATGACTCTTGGGTAAATTACACATTAGTGTAAAATATTTGATTGACTCTTATTTAATTTTTTTCTGAAAAATATTTGATATTTTTGTCAACCCTGACAACTGATTTAATTTTATTACAGCTAATCTAATTTTATTACTAAATAAAAACTAAATAAAAAACTTTGAATTTTATAAAGAAAAACTTGAGCTTTGTTTTATATATGTTTTCGTCACTAGCAAATTATAAGTTTCTGATGCGATCCTAGTTCCTACGAGATATACACCATCTAAAGCAGAATAAATTGGTTGTTTAATAAAATTACTTTTCACAATAACTAATTCCAAGTGAAAAGTAAGTACAATTTGCTTTCATGCAAATGAAATATGTGATATTTTAAGTTTATTATGATTATGTCTCTCTTATAAAACTAAACATTTTTTTTAAATTTTTAATTTAAGTTGCAATTTTAGGCATTTAAAGTTGAACGAAATTGTTTCACGTGAATACCAATTTGTTATGCTTAAAGGACGAACTGTCGCCGTTACAATATATTTACAGACATGTTTCGCTAAAATTATTTTTACGGTTTGCTGGTCTAAAATTACCAGAATTTTCTGCAAAGGAATATTGGCTGCAGTGGGATGATAAAATCAAAAATGTTATATTTAAAACCCAAATACGCAAATAAAAAACAATCATATTCGGAGAGCATCATATATTTTCTGGATTATGATGGTCCCTACATTTATATAGGGTGGTTTTTTTTAGAGGCATAGAACTTTTATTTAAAAAAAAAACACAAACTTGCGAAATAAAAAAAATCTTTTTATTATAATTGAAAGTATTCATTCATTCTCTTGTGTGGACCAATTTATAAGCAAAAGTGGTGAAATTTTTTGTATTTTTTAGACTGTCAATTGCGTAATTTTTCCTACTGCCCTACATTTGCAATACGAATAAGCTGTCAAGTGCAAGTCATTTTTTATGAGGGTAGTTGTTTTTTTTTTTTTTTTTTTGTTCAAGATTATCTGAAAAATAATTAGGAAAAGGTTATTTTGTCGTAATGGAAAAAATAAATTTTTTGCCGACACTTTTAGCCGAATAAAAATTGAAAATTGGTCCTTCCATATGCGCTTTAGAAAAGGTCATTGCCTTGCACATGTGTCCAATTTTTTTTTTTTTTTACTACTAATGCGAAATAATAAGCATCAAAATAAATCATTTCCGAAGTGTTTATGTGTTTTATTTTAAATAATAGTTCTCAGCCTCTAAAAACACCCTTTATTATGATACGAAACTAGAAAAAAGTTCTTTAAATTTAAGAAATTTTTTTAATAATGGTTTTTGTAACAGAAAAAAATTAATATTAAGGACTTTTTCTAAAAAAAAAAATTCTTTGATTCTATAAACTTTTTTAAAGAAAAATACTTCAAAAAAATTTTTAAATTCTAGTTCATTTTTAATAAACAAAAAACTAGATTCTAATTGAAAAGTGCTTAGATTCTAAGGATATTTGGAACATTTTTTTTTTATAGTCCTTAGCGTCTCAAAATTTTTCTTTTAGAAAAAGTCCTTAGTATCTTCGAATTTAAGTATTTTTCATGATGAGTCCTCAGAATTTATGAATTTTTTAGAATCCAAATTTTCTATTAAGTATATATGAATTCTAATTAGAAAAATTTCTAAAAATCTAGTATATTGTATTAGAAACCTTTTCGTACCAAACAAATCTTGTGTTGTACAGACTTTTTCTTATAAAAATTATTTTATTAATATACTAAGTACTTTTTCCATTATTAAAATGAATATTATTGTTTTCATTGAAAAGAATTTAAATAAATATTAAAACTGGAGCAATTACCCAAAAATTGTAGCATAGTGTATTCTGAGTACTTTTTCCACACGAAAGTTGTCATTTTACACGGCATTAATTACACATATTTATTAAAATTATTATTGTTTTTATTGAAAATAATTAAAAATTTAAAATCTTTATATAGAATCTTTTGTGACAATGAATTCATTAGTGGTAATTATAATGTTATATTTATAAGTGATTTTCAAAAATATACTGTAATATTTGCTGTATCCAAAAAATTGTAAGCAAAATTAAATCCATTCCAAATTTATCTCAAAAGTTTGAGATCAAATTGATTGCAGTAATATATTTGGATATTTAGTAAGAAATACAAAAATTGATCTTAAACATACCCCCCCCCCCCCACCACTGTATCATCGATTTAATATGAGGCTGTTGGTAATACCAATAAAAAAAACTGCATTCTAAAATTACCAAAAAAAATTTATTTTTCATTAAAAATCAATTTTCATTTACATTATTCTAACATTTCAATACTCTACACAGTATTTAAACGTCATTTTAAAAGTTTATTAACAATTTACAATTTAAATTGCAGCAACACTTTATCATGCGGGTGTGTTTTTTTCCCCCCTCTCTAACAAGTGCGTATCAGTACAATTCTGTATGCGAAAATTGAAAATGATTTAAACTCAACCAACTGCAAATCAATTAAAATTGACCACAACAGCTATTAAGTAGTAAGTACTTCAACCTCTCACATTGTGTAAAGGCAAACGATAATTCTAAATGGAAAATACGTTACATCTAATTATATTGAAAAAGGTAGAGAATAGTTAAGTATAGATAGTGTACCAGTACGTGAATGAATGCAATATATTTTGGTGAGTATGTTATAGAAGGGGTTTTGAGTTAAATTGTGGGGTAAAGATTATAGATATGTATGTTATGTGTTGGATAATAACGCATAAAAGCAGTAAGACATACCTACAAAAAAAAATACCAGCCACAATAATATTAAAGGGTTATCTGAATAATATATTAATTAAAAGGGATAAAATTATGTCTTATACAAGTACTACAAAAAATAAGGAAAAATTAACCCATAATTGCATTGTATTAGCAACAAAAAATAAAAATGATTTTGTAGGGACTTCATAAGTGCTTACTCTGACTTGAAATGTATCTCAAATATAATTAAGCTTATTGGTGCTTTTTAAGTTGGATATTGTGAGCAAAATATTACAACTTATCTCAACTCTTTTTTCCAAAATATGCAAATATTTAAATTTTTTAATAAAAATTGGTTTTAAAATGTTGATGCACATTGATGCATATTAAATATTTAAAGTACTTTAAAAAAAAAAAAAAGTTGCATCCAATTATAAATTTTCGATCCAAAGAATTGTTTGTTGACCAACATATTTTTTGTCATAAGCCGTTCTATTGGCGGTTCAACCACCGATAGTTTTTGTTTGAAACTTTTCTTCAAGTATTTGCTCCTATTGCTCATTCAATTAAAAATCATTCCTCTAGAACCAGTTCTGGAACTATTACACTGTAAATTATACCTTAACTTTAAATTTTATCGGTCGTACCGGTTGAAAATGTGGTGGGAAAACCTGTGAAATTTTTTTTCTTAAGCAGAGGGAAAAGATATGATTGCAATATGATCATCTCTTCCAATCAGTGTTCCTTACTGCTATAATTGGTTGTTGTAATCAATTTTTTATTATATAAATTATACTTTGCTAATAATTTCTTTTGGTTATCATATCATTCTCTCGACTATTATCATATATTATCTAACTAATCATATCCCTCTAATTTTTTATATTATAAATACGATTGACACTTGAGAAAGATCATGTTAATAATAATCGAAATGGTTTTACTTTTGTAGCAATCATAAGTATAGTTCCGCCATCTAAAGGGTGGTTAGATTTTAAGGGCCGATGTTAAATGTAAACCACACCTAAACGTCAAGTTTTTTCTGCATTTCATTTGACATTTATTAATTTCAGACTAACTCAATTTGTACCATGGAAAGATGTACAATCAAGCAACGCGTTAAAGTTATTCAGGCTTATTATGAAAATGGGCGTTCAAATCAAAATGCATATCGTGCACTTCGTGATTTTTTCGGTCAATTTAATCGTCCATATGTGCTTACAATCGGAAAAATCGTACACAAATTTGAGCAAACCGGGTCTGTAGGAGATGTAAAAATACCAGTGCATGCTCGTACAGCTCGTACTGCAGAAAATATTGCAACTGTTCGCGATAGTGTGGCTGAAAAGCCGTCCACCTCAACTCGTCGACGTGCCCAACAATTGCACCTGTTACGCTCGTCGTTGATGAAGGTGCAATTGACTCAAGAACTAAAGCCTCTTGACCATTCCAAACGTCGTCAATGGTCAGAATGGTGGCATGAAATGACAACAGTGGATGATAAATTTTCGAAGAAAATCATCTTCAGTGATGAGGCACATTTTCATCTCAGTGGATTCGTCAATAAGCAGAATTTCCGCATTTGGGCGAATGATAGTCCAAGAGTGATTGTCGAAAAACCAATGCACCCACAAAGAGTGACTGGTTGGTGCGGTTTATGGGCTGGCGGCATCATCGGGCCGTATTTTTTCCAAAATGAGCCGGTCAGGCAGTTACTGTGAATGGTGTTCGCTATCGTGAGATGATAGCGATGATGTGCACGATATGTGGTTTTAACAGGACGGTGCCACTTGCCACACAGCTAACGAAACAATGGCTCGTTTGCGCAACAAATTTAATGGCCGTGTTATCTCACGTAGTGGCGATGTCAATTGGCCGCCAAGATCATACGATTTGACACCGTTGGACTTCTTTTTTTGGGATTATTTGAAAGAAAAGGTATAAGTCGATAAGCCGGCAACAATTCAAGAGCTAAAGAATGAGCTAATTCGACACATTAACGGCATAGAACCTCAATTAAGCCTCAGCGTCATCGAAAATTTGGACCATCCGATGGAGGTGTGCCGCCGAGGTCGCGACGGACATTTGGATGATATTTTCTTCCGTACATAATTGAATCATACCATAATATTATAATAAAAAGAAATGACAATAATTTCCTAAATAAATTGTGTTTTATTCAAAATCAACATCGGCCCTTAAAATTTAACCACCCTTTATAAGATGGTATACATGCAATATTCTTTTTTAAAGATTTGTTGAAAAGAATTTATAAATAGCAGTCAAATAACATAATTTTAAGTAAAAAAAAAAAGAAAAAAAACATATATCTACTTTTGTCCATATCCAATATTATATTTTTAACATGCACCATATCTAATTCTCGTTAAGTTGAAAAGTTGAGTGCTCAAGTTAAGCCAGAACCGAGTGACAGGTCTTGTACTATATTTGGCCGCAAACGGGCTACTACTACATCTGTTAACCGATTCTTGCTTTCATACACGAAAACTGATGCTTATTCTCGATTGCATTTAGTTATATTCTTGCGTGTATTCAGTAAAATTCTTTAAACATGAGAGCCTGTTAACTCAACGACTCATCTTAACTCAACAATCTCATGTTATCTGAACAATCGAAAATTAAAAATTTAATTAACCAATTAAACCCACACGCAGAGAAAAAACATGGTTGCAATATGATCACGGCTACTTTATTGTGCTTGCTGCAATCGGGTATGGTTGTCACAACCATGTTATTGGTTGTCTAACCATCAACATGGTCGCTACCATCATTGTTATAGTAAATATTTTACCATTTTATGATTGGCACCTCTTATTTTATATCCTGATTGGCTGTAACCATACTGTGGTAACAAAAATTCTGACTATGAAAAAAATATGATAATAATGCAACCATAAAATGCTGGCAACAATCAATGAATAATTATACATCAAATAAAACATGACTTTGACATTTACATTCCTAACACGAGTATTGTCTTGTTTTCATAAAAACCAAAATGTTTTAAAAAAACAATCATATATTGTTTACTGAAACTGGATAAATATCAGATGGGTAGAAAATACCTTTCATATGGCATTAAAACATTTCATTAATTGACTTTTTAAGATCCAGTTTATTTTTTTTTTAACTTCAGAAGATTTTTTTGAGGGTTTTTTTTTCGAAAATTCCTTATACATGTAATATTATTTACAATAATCAGTTCATTGTCAAAAAGATTCTATATAAAGATTTTATATGGATCATATTATGATAATCCAGAAATCATAATACTGTTATGGGGACCATAATATAATAACACTTTGAGCATACTATGATTACATGCCATTATATTATGATAATTTTAACATCATGTGTTTATTTAGAATCATAATATGGTAATTTTTGGATCATAATATAACTGTAGGGTCCATATTGTGGTAAAAGTATGGATATTTTATTATCATAATATGATAACTATAATATAGTACGACTATGTTTGGCACAATCATAAACCCAAAAATATATGATGCTCTTCGAATATGATTCTCCCAACCATGTTTTTTCTTTGCGTGCACCGATGTAAAATGATATAAATGGGCTATGAACCAAAAAGCTTTAACAATTTTTCGCCAACTCTCCAGCAGATGACGAGCAACAACAGTTCTAAGATTTTTCATGTCCCGCAATTACAATGATTCCAATAATTGATGTCTTTCATCTTTCATTAACTTTCATCTCTTCTCTATCCCCTTTCAAAAGAAAGCAACACATTACTAATAATAAGTAGGAAGAATTTCTTCTCTTAAAAAAAAAAAAAAAACAAGAAGCATGTAGCAATTTTGTCCAGTAGTGTTGTGGTAATGTTTAAATCGAGAAAAACAAAACATTATTAATTTAAATAGAGACATTGTTTGCCCAAGAAGGAATCCGGTCTACACAAGAAGTCATTTTTTTTGGTCTTTTTAACATTAAATAATTAATTTAGATAAAATTTTAAATTAATAATTAAATAATCCATAAATAGGCTAAAAACATCAACATTTTTATAAAAACCCTCTGATACAAACGGTTTTATTTCTGTTTTTTGCTCCGATTTAAAAGAATTTATAAACAAATTTTTAAACCATTTTATTTCTCATATATTATTTTATTTCTCATATATTATTTTAGAGCTGTAATATGACCTAAGGATACGTCTTATATAGCAAAAGATCGAAAATCTTTAGTACAATATATTTGCTAAAAAACTCGGAAATATCGGTTCAGATACAAAAAAGTTATGTCCAAAACTTAAATTTTTTTTAAATACCTATTTTCTGGAACCATAAATCTTCCCAAATCCAAGTTTTATCACCAAACTAAATGGTGAATTTCCTCTTAAAGGCGTCCGTTTATAAATATGTCTATTCCATATATGTCCATATATAAACTTCAGTTTTTTTCCAACCATGGTGAAGGGTATATAAGATTCGGCATAGCCGAATTTAACCACTCTTATTTGTTTTTAGATAAGTTCTTTAGAAATTCCCTTATTTATTTTATTTTTGTCAAGCACCAACATTTTTAATTTATTTTTTCTTTTTTTTTTTTTAAAATATTTAAGACAAAAATTAAAAAAAAATGCAGTCTTTAAAATAGTAAAAATACAATCGTTGTATTGAAAAATATTTTTAGAGCCAATTTTTTTGCTTAAAAGGTAAAATTTTAATTGTTTTAAGGGCTGATTTCTAGAAATACAAAAACTTTTTAGTGCTATTTTAAGTGAATGTCCTATATTTGGACATGAGTCGGTTGTGATAAGAATCTTCACTTTTGAGCCATTTTATCAACCCATTTAACATTTTAAGGCAGGTATAAGTTGTAATTATTAGAAATAAAATTTTCTTCAATATTCACCCAGTTTGCTAATTTAAGCAAATCAGAAATTAGCAACAAACATTTGTAAATATTGTGCAAAAAATTTTGTAATGTGTAATTTATAAAAAAAAAATAGACTAACAAATAATATCTTTACTAAAAAACAATACAAAAGTAGTAAAGTGGGATAGAAAACCATTTACAAAATTTTCTACTAACTTTTTTTTCTGAGTGTATTTCGCTCATGACAGCCCTCAGACTGAGCGATTAGTGATCAGGTCGTTCAGCAAATAGTTGCAAAAATGGTGTGAAACTGATGTCTAATGAACTGTAACTGCCGAACGCAACCTAATCTATAGCGATGTGCACTGCAGAGCGTATACTTTATATTGCATTATGTTCAACACTCATCCGCCAGAGTGTTCTATTGAAAACCCTACTTATCCTCAAAATTCGTGTTTGACAACTATTTAACTGTGGCATTTTATGCAGTAATGGGTTAATTTAGTAGAACACATACAAATAATTTATAACACATACACATTAGGGATATATTTATTTTTAAAATTTAAATTGTAAAATACGATTGCACAACATAAATTAAACTGACATAATAACAAAAATAATTTTAAATAAAATATAAAATTTATTTATTATTTATTATTTATACAAATAATAAATACCATTTTGTGTTGATTTCAAATATCTTGTAATTTTAGTTGGCCTCAGAAAATAAATATATTCTTAATCCATTTACTCAACACTTGTGCATGTACACACTGACATTTACATACTCAATGTGTTGCTTGAATACACAAGAGCAATGTTTACAAATGAACTCACTCACACAAATGAAACAATACTACATTCATAGGCAAAACGGCCACTAGTTTAGATACCAAACATATTTGCAATATATGCTGGCAAAGAAAACCTTTATCTTTACATTTTTTTTTTTTTTTTTTTTGCACAAGAAGTTTATAAATGCTACTCTTGGCCACGAAAATGTTGCACTTAATTACGATTATGCAAAACATTTGAACAACGAAACAATTAGCTTTTATTTATCTTTTATATAAATGCACCAATTCAATTCAATTTTTATTTACATAACATTAGAAAATATTTACATTAAACAAAATATAGTTTTCTTTAGAGTTCAGGCAGTACACAACTTTTTACAACTACAAAAATTGTTGTACTATAATTAAAATTTATACATGGGCAATTCACAACGGGTATTGTATCGTTGTATATGTTGTATCTATCACTATTGTAAAGTAATACTTTACAATAGTGTAAAATTGTTGTTGGTAATTTACACTTAAAAATCTGATACAACTTTACAATTTCATTTGCTGTGTTTATTAAGTGTTGTATTGTGTATCATATTAGTCTCAAGTGTATGCCAGTTTGTAATAAAAAGAACAAAAATAGAAAAATCATTTGTTGATAAAAAATAAAAATTAGAAAATGGCAAACAATACAAACATACGGTAAGTTTATTTCTTTAAAAATATATGTTTATAAAGGGTGGTTAAATTTTAAGGGCCGATGTTGAATGTGAACCATACCTAAACGTCAAGTCTTTTTCTGCATTTCATTTGATATTTCTCAATTTCAGACTAACTCAATTTGAACCATGGAAAGATACACAATTAAGCAACGCGTTAAAGTTATACAGGCTTATTATGAAAATGGGCGTTCAAATCAAAATGCATTTCGTGCACTTCGTGATTTTTTTTCGTCAGCATAAGCGACCAAATGTGTCCACAATCGGGAGAATTGTGGGCAAATCTCAGCAAACCGGGTCTGTGAAAACACCTGTACATGCTCGCCCAGTTCGTTCTGCGGAAAACATTGCTGTTGTTCGCGATAGTGTGGCATGAGGTTGGCCAAGCATTTACCGTGAATGGTGTTGGCTATCGCGACATGATAACGAACTTTTTGAGGCCAGGAATTGAGGATATGACCCTGGACGATATGTGGTTTCAACAGGATGGTGCCACTTGCCACACAGCAAACGAAACAATGGCTCTTTTGCGCGACAAATTCAATGGCCGTGTTATCTCACGTGGTGGTGATGTCAATTAGCCGCCAAGATCATGTGATTTGACACCGTTTGACTTCTTTCTTTGGAGTTATTTGAAATAAAAGGTGTACGTCGATAAGCCAGCAACAATTCAAGAGCTAAAGGATGAGATAATTCGGCACATTAACGGCATAGAACCTCAATTGTGCCTCAGTGTCATCGAAAATTTGGACCATCCGATGGAGGTGTACCGCCGAGGTCGCGGCAGCCAGTTGGCCGATATTATATTCCTTACATAATTGAACCATACCATATTATCATAATAAAAAGAAATGACAATAATTTCCTAAATAATTTGTGTTTTAATCAAAATCAACATCGGCCCTTAAAATTTATCCACCCTTTATAAATCTAAAGCATGGGGGGGATCAACTGGAGCCGGCAGTATGGATGGCGGAACTGTTAAAAGTAAGTTTTTTTTTTACATATATACATACGTAGTTTTATCATTCAATAAATTTTTTTTTCGTTTTAGGTACTTTATTAAAAATGTGCAACTACATCGATGAGCTTGACGATTTGTTTGGCAGCCAAACTATAGAGTGCGCTATAATTGAAGACAGCTTGGAATCTGGAAGAGAGCATTTTTCAAACACATCCGTTACTGGTGACACAACCACTGCATCAGACACATCAATGGCAGAAAACGTACCATCAACCAGTCGCAAAGGAATATACTCCAGGACAGCTGTATCAGAAGTAATGGCTATGCAAAAAAAAAAGTGATTGAGGTAAAGAAACAAAAGCTGGACCACGAGAAAGAAGTTAAGAATATTAAAATGAAGGTAATAGAGAAGAATGTTCAATTGAGGGAAAGGGAATTGGATCTGAAAGGAAAGGAAATAGAAACTCAGAGGGAGCTCAAAATAATAGACATAGAAACACAGAAGGAGTTCAAAATAATGGAACTGCAGAACTGAGCGGATAGCAATGGGAGAGCTAAAGTTAAAATATAAATAAAATACTTCTTTTTTATAGTTCTATTTCTATTTTCTCCGTGGTTGTTTTCTTATGTATTTGAGTTTTTTAGACTAATTTTTTATTATTATTTTTATTATTTAGAATTAATTTGTTTTGTTTTTGTTATAAATAAATTATAAACCTGAATTTTCTTTAAAACATTAAATATTTGTATGATTTTCTATACAAGGTGGCGCAAAAGTAATCCTCCTATCAGAAAATGCTATAAATTTTGCGGTTGGCCCCTAATGTCAGTTCTGTTTTGACATTTGTGTAGTAAACACTTGCGAAATACACGTTAATAAACAATGTTACGCTACACTGCTCCAGAACGCGGAATATTGGTGACTATTTATTTGAGCAATAATCGGTCGGTGACTTTGGCACAACGTGAATTTCGTCGCAGATTTCCTAGCCGTCCAACGCCTACTGGTGAAACACTGCGACGTTTAGCCGCTCGCCTCGAAGAGACTGGCACAACACGAGATGCTGCCAGGCGTGGCAGACCCCGGAGTAGCCGTTCTGCAGATAATATTGCTGCTGTAGCCGAAGATGTCATGGAAGCGCCGTCGACATCGACCAGACGACGTGCCACGCAAATGGGTATCAGTGGACGGTCTTTACAGCGAATTTTGGTACAAAATTTGAAGATGTTTCCGTACAAAGTCCAGAGGGTGCATCAGCTGTTAGCTGCTGACCGCCAATCGCGTCTAACATACGCTCAAGCCATCCTTAATCGCCACCAAGAGGAAGATGATTTTTCATCAAAAACAATCAAGAGTGATGAGGCCCATTTCCATCTTAGCGGGTACGTAAATAAGCAAAATTTACGCTTCTGGGGCACTGAAAATCCGCGTGTAACCCACGAAGAGCCATTACACCCGCTCAAAGGAACTGTATGTTGTGCTGTTTTCGCTGGAGGAGTCATCGGACCTTTTTCCAACAGGACGGTGCAACACCACACACTGCACGTGCCACAACCGATATGCTAAAGGATGCATTTCCCGGGCGCCTAATCTCCCGTTTTGGCGATTTGCACTGGCCAGCATGATCGCCTGATTTGACCGCTCCAGACTTCTTTTTGTGGGGCTTTTTGAAGTCGCGGGTTTATGTCAACAAGCCTCAGACTCTTGCAGCTCTTAAAGATGGCTTCAGAGCTATGTAGCCTATGTAGCCAACACATCTAGGCAACTTATTCTTTGTTGCTAAAACAAGCTGAGCCCTTTTCGGTTCATGTTGTGATATACTTTCTATATCAATCACATAACATATGTGATTGATATTTTTTGTCAAATAATTTTTTATTATTTTTTCAGTTCAAATCAAAATTTTCAACTGTGTACATTATTTAAAATAAATTATTGTTAATTTATCATATTTTTAAAACTGCGTACTCTCAATAATATAAGAGTTCACTGGGCCAGAAATTGATCCTTTAGCTTCAAAATGGCTTTAAATACACGTCTTGTCACATTTTAAATAGTGCCGCCATCGCCTATGGCAAACAGAAATGCTATCTTTCGGATAGAACTTCCATCAACTGTTACTCGGTTGGAAGTTGAGATTGTTCACAGTTTTTAAAGACTTCATCATTTTTGATTAAGTCGTGGATGTGGCGAAATTCTGCTGGACGTAATCGCACCATATGGTTATATCTTTTGTCCTCAAAGTTCTTTAATACTTTATGTTGCCATTCGGATGATTTTGGTAATCCTAAATAAACGCTTTTACGGTGCGCCAGAAGATGAATCAAGCTCATCATAAAATTTTCTTGAATTTCATTCTCCTCTTGATCATCACCTAAAAATTTATTTATTTTAAAAATTAAATTCGAAAAATTATGTTCCACTCACTTGAATTAACCATTAACATTTCGAAGTTATGTTTTTCACATAAAGCAATAATTATTTTGTCTTTTTCACTTTCACCTTTATTGTTCATTTTATTTTTATTTGTCTCTTCTAGTTTCTATAAATTTATAAATATTTTAATTCTTCTTCTTTACTGTATGACATTTTACAACATGAAAATACAACTGACTGTTCACAACAAAATATTTATACAGTGTATTTCAATACAACATACAAAATACAATACCGGTAACAAAACCTAATAATGCAAAAATATATATATATATATATATATATATATATATATATATATATATATATATATATATATATATTTTTTTTTTTTTTTGATGTAGATAAAATTTAAGGCTACGTTAATACGGTCAATTGGTTAATGTGGTTATATTCAGACATTTGGCATCTGAGATCATAGTTATTTGTGAGTTTTGAAATTCTTTCTTTAACCATAGCAATATCGTGTATGGAATGCAATCGTCTTGTAGAATAGTAGCGTGGCAGGTTATATATAATTTTCAGCAGTTTATTTTGATTTATTTGTTGTTAACGAATATGACAATTCGCTACATTTTGCCATACTGGGGCTCCATTATACAATATTGCCAGAAAAATAGCTTTAAAAATAATGATTGTATTACTTTGGCTTAGGCTGGACTTTCTGTTTATAAACGAGTACGTTATTTAACTTGTCTTGTCTTGTCTTGATACGTTATTTAACTTGTCTATTACGTATGATACATGGCGGCAAAAGCTGATTTTTGTATCTAGAACAATACCGAGATATTTAACTTTATCATCCCAAGCAATATTTGTGTTGTTAATGCAAAGATTTCTCTGTGGCAGGAAGCAGGCCTTGCGCTTACGTGCAAAATAGATGGCTTGTGTTTTTTTTATATGAGTTTATAAGAATTTTTCATTTTTTTAAATATTCTTCTAATTGGAGTAATGCATTTTGGAGACTGGTAATAATATCTTCCGATAAAATTCCATGGCTAAAAACTGCAGTGTCGTCGACAATTAAAGGGAAATCCAATGTACAGGTTGGTTGAAAAGTTCCTGCGCTCACCTAGAAATGGCACTGCTAGCTCCAAACTTTTTTTTTCTCAAGTTGGTATAACTGTCCTGAGAACACATGCAAAGTTGCAAGTCATTCTATCAATTCTTTCTTTGTTTACAAGCCATTTGAAGTTGATATGTCATTGATTTGTTTTAATATGGAAAAAAAAATAAATATCGTGCAGTCATTAGATTCTATGTTTTGAAGGGTTTAAAAGCAAAGGAAATTTATGAACAATTGTTAGAAGTGTATAAGGAGTCCTCACCTTCAAAACGCACCGTTGAATTTTGGGCTGGTGAATTTAAACGTGGTCGTACCAGCCTTGAAGACGATCCACGCGAAGGACGACCAAAAACTGCAACCACAGCAGAAATCATTGAGCAGGTACATAATATGGTTAGTGAAGATCCAAGTTTGACTATGCGTGAAATTGCTAATGCCATAGGCATCTCAGACGAACGAGTACTCCATATTTTACATGAAGAATTACGTATGAAAAAACTGTTTGGAAAGTTGATGCCGCACACATTAACAATTCAACAAAAACTGGTTCGAAAACAAATTTCTCAGCGTAATTTGGAGCGTTTTAAGCCGAATAAAACCGACTTCCTGCGTCGTTTTATAACTATGGATGAGACTTGGATTTACCACCATGATCCTAAATTGGAACAAGAACGTTTACAGTGGACTGAAGCTGGTTGTTCAGCTCCAAAGCAGGTGAAGTCACAACGATCAGCAAAGAAGGTAATGACATCAGTTTTTTGGGATGCAAATGGAATTTTGTTAATTGATTATCTTCAGAAAGGTAAAACAATCAACTCTGAATATTATTGCAGCCTTTTGGATCAGCTGGATGAAAAAATTCGTGAGAAATGACCTGGTTTAAAGAAGAAAAAAATCATTTTTCATCAAGACAATGCACCTGCTCACAAAAGTGTTTTGACGATGGCTAAATTCAAAGAATTAAAGTACGAATTGCTTGAACATCCACCGTATTCACCAGATTTGGCTATCACTTCAGAAATCTCAAACAATTCCTTCGTGGAAAGCATTTTTCGTCGAATGAAGTGGCCATAGCAGCCGTAGACGGTTATTTTGCAGAGCTTCCGGAAAACCATTATAAGGATGGGATAAAATTATTGGAAGATCATTGGAACAAGTGTATTGATCTTCTAGGAGATTATATTGACTAAAAGAATATATTTCCTAACAAAAACAGTATTCTTTCATTTCGAGCGCAGAAACTTTTCAACCAACCGTATATATGTTGTACAACGAACCAAAGCCAAAGTTACACAACTACACAAAGCCAAACATATAACAAAATTGGAAAAGATTAATATGACAGCACATGCGGTTTACCGAAAATTCATATGGATAACGTCCCACTCAGACCAATTTCATCCTCTATCAAAGTCCCCTGTTACAATCTTGCTAAATATATTGGAAACATACTTAAAAATTTGATTTTACCTGATTATAATACTAAAAATGTCATAGAACTAAAACACAAATTATAAAACGTAAAATTGAAAGCTGAGGACATAATAGTTTCATTTGACGTGGTATTATTGTTTACCAGACAAATGGGAAACCTTAAGTTCACAGACCACAATATCGAGGAAACAGTTCCTCAAACTGCTTCAGTTCTGCTTAACAGATAACAATTATTTTACATATGATAGAAAATTTTACCATCAAACGTATGGTATGCCCATTAGGAGTCCTTTGTCACCTACGATTGCGGATAATCGGAGAACTTAAAAAGAAAAATATTAAAATTATTTATTTATTTATTTATTTTATTAAACATATAATTACAAATTATATCTTAATACCCTAACCGAGCACTAGCAACGAAGGCTTTCGGCTCGTTGTAGCGAAAACAGACCAGAACCTCTGGTGGGAATCGAACCTACGACCCCCGCACTGATAAGCTAGCACGCTACCAACTAAAAAGAAACACCTGTATTAGCACAACATGTAAAAGAATGCAATCACATGATGAATTTCGACAAAATAAAAATATTAGACAAGAAAACAAAGAGTAAATAAAAGGTATGCATTAGCAAGTCTACAAATACAAGAGAGAATACATTTTGCAATGAACACTAGAGAAGACAAAGACAACACGAAGCTCCAATATTTAGCTGCAATATAATCACACAGTTAAGCATTATGCTTAACCTGTGATTTTAAGTGTATTGTGCTGTCAACATTTATTTAATTTTTATTTATTTACAATTATATGTAATGATGTCCAGTTTATTATTTATAATTAAAATGTTATACAATATGCCAGACGATGTAACAAAGAATCGTAAGTTAAATAATAATACAGTATATAAACTATCTGACCAAAAATTGTTAATAAACTTTGTTTGTAATTGTCGCCAGATTAAAAATAAATTTATGCTCTTGAAGAAGTTTGAATAAAGTAAACGAAACGTTGAGCGTTAATATGAAATAAATTAATTTTTATTTACAAAAGCAATTATTGACTAATATAGCCCGTGAGAGAACACCTTATAAATCTAAGTAAGAAAAACATTGGTCAAAAACAACAAAAAAAGTCTGTAATATGTTGTACAATATTGGCGATAAACAAGATCCCTGGGGGGCAGCCGGCAGAAATTGTAATATTTGACGAAAAGTTTGTGTCCATATAAACTCTGTATGTTCAGTTTTTTTAAGAAACTATGGATTAGTTTTATTTATTCCTGTGGAAAATTAAGGTTGATATTATTTTAAAAATTAATTTATCATGCCATACTGAGTCAAAGGCTGATTTTATATCAAGTAATAACATGCCTGTTGACTTACCAACATTGAAGTTATATTTAATTCTTGTTTTTATTCTAAGTAGGGGGTGTTATAACCAGTTCTAAAACAAAATTGCTGGGTTGGAAATATATGATTTTCGTCACAGAATAGTAAAAATGTACAAAGATCTAGAAACCAATGTGTTCTTAAAAGCAATTCAAAAGCTTCAAATTTTTTTGTCACTCACAAAGCAAATGGTTGTACATATTTTTAGTGTTTAATCCAATGAAACGTTTCATAAATATTTATAAAATTGTTTTAAAAAAAATATTGATTTGGTTTAAAATTCCTTTCGAATCTGCTGCAATTTTATTATCAAAGTGTGCTAGTACTTTACTAAATTAAAAAAAAAAAAATATCTGTTTTGCAATATCTCTCTCAGTTTTCGAGAAATAAAATCTTTTTGATTACATGTCTTTAATAAAGTGTTTTGAAATTGGAATTGAATCAAAAGTTAAATCATATTTTCAAAAACTCCATAAATATAGCAATTGTTCATAGAATACTTACTGTCACATCGGCTCGCAGAGGGGAGTCAATCACTTAACGAAGCTTCGTCCATTATAGGAAGAAGAAGAAGCGCAAATGAGTGATATCCCGAAACCAGCTGGAAAACTGCAATAACGATTACAATGAATTGAGTGAAATGGGTATGTCCTGAAACTTGATGAAATGACAGAGCTTTTTTTCCGGTGAACGACAAAACCAGACAGCTGCGCGTTCAACAGCAGCGCAAAGAAAAAATTAAAAATTAATTTTTGTATTGAAAATTTTTTTTATTATTAAGAAAAATTTAAAAATATAAGAGTGAAAGAAAAAAAATTAAAAGTTAAAAATTTAAAAAAATAATTTAATAATCTGCGCTGCCTGGGCAATTTTGCGGTCATCATCATCACATCATCGTCTTCGGCCATCTTAACTGTCAGCGACTATCTTCATTGCTAGCGGCCACCTTCATTGTCATCGGCCATCATCATTACCATCGGCCATCATCATTGCCATCATCGGTCATCACCATCATCTCCATCAACACCGTCATTGATCATCACAGTCATCGGTCATTATCACCGGATCATTATCACCTTCTTAACGAAGGTTCCAGGTATTTCTTTTTTCTTTTAAATATATTAGGATAGGACATACTGAGGAGACATTGGACAGACAGACGGACTTGACAGAAAATTTTTAGTTTGTTTTGGTTTTTATTTTTTATTATAATTTTTTTTTGTAATTTTGGCAATAAAATATATATATATATATATATATATATATATTCATTGCCCATACTTTGAAGACATCTGTATATACAGTCAAAAAAGTCCCTATAATATGCGCTGTATCCAGTAAAATGTCTTCAGAGTAAACACTAGAATAACGAAAAGTTTAAGGACAGTCCCCAAAGTAACAAAATGTCTTCATAGTAACTTGTGGAACGAAAACCCGTCCCCGTAACATGCGCTATGCACATATATATATATATATATATATATATATATATATATATATATATATATATATATATATATATATGTGCACAGCACATGTTGCGGGGACGGTTTTTCGTTCCACAAGTTACTATGAAGACATTTTGTTACTTTGGGGACTGTCCTTAAACTTTTCGTTGTTCTACTGTTTACACTGAAGACATTTTACTGGATACAGCGCATATAATAGGGACTTTTTTGGCTGTATATACAGATGTCTTCAAAGTATGTGCAATGAATATATATATATATATATATATATATATATATATAGGTTAACGTATAATTTTTCTTTCGCGAGGTAGGAGTGAGCTCAGGCCTAGGTCCTCGTTTTTTTTTTGCCCGGGAATTCGGCCTGAAAAATTATAAGTTTTCCCCGTTGTGAATATATGTAAATATATAAAAAAAAAGAAAAGTTAAAAAAGAATAAAAAAAGTGATATTTGGAAACTTACCACGTCGGACATGCCACGGACGGAAAAGGAACAAAAAAAAAACTGAAAAGCGTTAAGAAGGTTTTATAAAAAATATACAGGTTGGTTGAAAAGTTCCTGCGCTCGAAATGAAAGAATACTGTTTTTGTTACGAAATATATTTTTTTATTCAATATAATCTCCTAGAAGTTCAATACACTGGTTCCAATGATCTTCCAATAATTTTATCCCATATTTAAAATGGTTTTCCGGAAGCTCTGCAAAATAACCATCTACGGCTGCTATGGCCTCTTCATTCGACGAAAAATGCTTTCCACGAAGGAATTGTTTGAGATTTCTGAATAGATAGTAGTCACTGGGAGCCAAATCTGGTGAATACGGTGGATGTTCAAGCAATTCGTACTTTAAGTCTTTGAATTTAGCCATCGTCAAAACACTTTTGCGAACAGGTGCATTGTCTTGATGAAAAATGATTTGTTTTTTCTTTAAACCAGAGGGTCAATTCTCGTTCTGTGAAACGGTGAAATGAAAAGTTTTTTCACGTTTTCGTAGTACTTTTGATTCGCGTTCTGTGAAAAAATGTAAAGAAATATCAAAACGTTTTCATATGAAAAAAAAGTGGAACGAAACAAGATTTGTTCACGATTGCACAGCACTGGCGATTCTTGTTTTGTGTAACAGTGCAAACAACTGTCAAAATATTTTCATATGAAAAAATTGTTTACGCAGACTATTTATAAGTGAAATAAACATATAGAAGATTTTAAGAGGAAAGCCTGCCAGCGAAAGCCAAAAGGAGTATTTAATTAATTATTAAGAAAAGCATGTGGACATTGCAAACGATAAGTAAGTAGCTTAATAACCATAATCACACTTTTATTAATCCAATATTTACAGATTTGTAACTGCAGATGGTGCCAAATTTAGAGACGTAAAGTGTAACGAATAAGCGGTGAGCCTTAACAGTTTTAGTGGGACCCAAAAGGACAGTGAAAATTGGCAAAAGTATGGCATATTTATTTATAGTTTATTTATATTCTTTATGAAATTTTTTTTCTTTAAGCAATATTAGACTTCATACGCGCACCAAATATAGTTCACTTAAAGTAAGCCGATATAAATCCATGAAGTGCTTGTCGGTTGTCATCTCGAATGGATTGTGGTCAGCACGAAGTATGCGTCTCAGCACTCTCAAAAAATTCCTATAAATTATTAAATTATTTACTGCAATTAAATGCTTGTAACATCATTACCTTTGTTCATCCGGAATTCTTTGAGTAATATCCAATAATACAATTAATACAGATATTTTTATATAATTATTTAAAATAAATTTTACGAACTTATTTCACTTTTGTTTACGTTTTTCTCTGTTTTGTTACGATAGAGCTGTCATCCCTGAGTGTATATAATTATAGTTATTTATTTTGAAAATCTATTTAAATAAAAGTCAAACAATTTCATAACATAAAAAAACTTAAATTCTTATCACGCTTTACTGCAGAGAAAACACATAAATGACGTAAAATGTCGTTTTTATAAATCAACATTACTATTGTCGAAAAATGACATATAGCAACACTGTTAACAATTCTATTAAAATTTCCGATTTAATTGTCAAATGTTACAAAAATTGTCGTTATAAATTTGGTGCACGACAAACTAAAAAAAAATTTAAAACAAAATGTATTTAAACAAAAAGTAAGCATCTAAATTTAATCAAAACAATAAATTTTAATTTTATTCTGTTTTCAACAAATTTTAAGAGTTAAAAATACACAGGCAAAGCAATTTACCCGGATGGTAGAGCTCTTGGAACAACATCCAACTTTGGGAGGAGCAAACTTGGAGTGGAACAAATACGTACAGGAGAGGGTTGGATGAAGGTTTGGGCTGACTATAAATTGAAGATAAAGAAAAAATTGGTTCATAATAAATCTGAGTGTACTGCCACCGGAGGAGGCTTTTTCAAACATTATGTATTATCACCCCCAGAATTAGCTGCCTTCAATTTATTATAAATGAGAAGCATTATAAATCCTTTTGGTCTTGCATTTGGTATCCAGCGCATTTATCAAATTGAAGAAGCTTATGAAGGGGATATCTCAATAATGGAGAACGATGAAAACGAAGAACCAACCTTTTCTAATGAACTAATTACAGACGACTTTAAGGTTTGGGGGTTATTTAAAATAATTGTTTTTCATAATTTTATTACACATCATCATCTCACAGATTAAAGGTCAGCAATTTCAGTCATCTGCGTGTCACAGGCAGAAAAACTAAAAGAGGATTTGCAGATGCAATTACTAAGTCAGTAAAACTAGAAAATTTCTTAAATATCCCTTTTTATACCAAAAGAAAAAATACATTTTTAATTTCTTGCTCATACTTGAGCAAACGCATGTATAATAAATAGTAAAATTAGATTATAAAACCACGTGCGCATGTCTACATTTGACCTGTTCCTCTGTGTGTGTTGACAACATTTTACCACATTTAATTTCATTCGGTGGTTTATAGATCAATAAATATCAGAAAAGCCCTATTTTTTGTCCTTGTTCTTTTTGATCTTTAAGACTCAAAAGATACAATTAAAAAAATAAAAAATCCCAATTAAAAGAACACAATTTAAATTCAAAAAATTACAAATAAAATTCAAAAATTCGCAATTGATGCTTCAAAAAGATCGTTTTAAATTGAGAAACACCAAACGCTATTTAAAAAATTATTGAACTAACTAAAAATTTGCAAGTGACTGTTTCATATCGGCGCTGTTTTTTTTTTTTTGTTAAAAATTCGTTGTAGTTTACGGTATTTGGCGGCTCAAAGTTGGTTACTTTTTTTAAGTCAATAATGTGTTTTTTTCTTAAAATATTCGCAAAAAAAACGTTTTGCATTTTTGGAATATTTCTGTAATGAAACTGCTTATTTTCTAAATAATTTCACAGCAAGTTCTTCAAAATGGCACACGAAAACCGTGGGATAGGTAAACTCAATTTTGAGTTGAAGAGTCAGATTATTTTAACAAGATATTTAGATTTTAAGTTTGTATTAACAAAAAGACTTTGAATATTGTTTTTCAATGACTTAATTTAAAGTTTTTTTTCACTTATTTACTATTTATTACTATTATTTTTAAATTAATCCAGAAGTTAAGGAGTTCTAATTATTTGTATTTAATTCGTGTTAAAGCACACCAGTACGGATACGTAATATTATTGTAACAGATTTTAATGACTTATGCTGTTTTATTTTCTGAACAAAATTTTGATTTCTTTTTTAGATTGCTAACAAAAAATATTAATAAATAGTTAAAAAGTTAAATAAAGCAATAAATTAATTAATTTCAAAAGAGATTTTGATGTATTTTCCTTAAAACACCAACAAATCTCTTGAGAGATAAATACAAAATAAGAAATGAAACTTTTTTTGATTATGACCTGAACTTTTAAAACGGCGTATACCACTGTATTCTACGGCCCAAAATTAAGTTTTTCTGTGTCATTTTGAAAGTTGATATTTTACTTACAGTGTTATCTAAAAGTATAAGATTAAAGCTTTCATATGAGATGCGATTTGTAAAAATAATTGCTTAAAAAGTTTGATTAGTTTAAACATGAGGTATTTATTTAACTTTGGGCTACTAAAAGTATGTAACTTTTAGCATCCATGTCCAAATTTTCAGTGATATCCATACAAAAGCTTTTTGGGTTTTTTTTTTATAGCATTTCATATTTTTTAATTTCAACTGATATTTTTTGGATTCCCAATGATGTTTGAAATAATATTCTTTTAAGTTAAAATGTGTCATTTTAATTTACAAATGATATTTTTTAAAATGAAAATGCTGTTTTTAAAATAAATGTTCCAATTAAAATTACTTATTAATTACCAATTAATTATTAATTAGTAAGTAACAGAGAACTGCATTTGCTGGTTGCAAAACGTTCATACGCAATCAACACAAGAATAAATATGTGTTTGCGTTCAAACGCTGAATATACTCCAACACACATATTTGTTAATGATTTTAAATCGATCAAACGACGTGCAAATTGTTTTGTCACTGATTTATAATCATCGGTCGTTGTTAAACCATTGATTTATTCTGTTTATTCGAGCCAACAATAATTACTTTGATGTAGAATAAACAACGAGTATGAGTGTAATCATAATTAAAACAAAATAGTTTCTTATCTATAAAAAGGGGGTGGTTTTGTAGAAACACATTTCATAAATGTTATATGTATATTAGGGTGGTTCTAAAATACGTTTTTTTAGAATTTTTATTCGGAATACCAAAAATATTGTTCTTTGAGAAAAAATTTTTTTTTTTTAATTTAGGTCGACATCTCAGGCTCACCCAATCCGGTTAAAGTCAAATATTGTCTTATTTTCCAATCAAAATAGATGAAAAAAAATTTAGACAATATTTAAATTTTTCCGGATTAGGCAAGCCTGAGATATCGACCTAAATTTTTTTTCCAAAAAAATATTTATATTTCACAAAGAAGAATATTTTTATTACTATAGTAAATTCTAAAAAAGTGGATTTAAGTCCCACCCTAATGTAAACAATATAATTTATGAAATGTGTTTCTATTTTGTTTTAATTATGAATACACTCATACGCGTTGTTTGTTGTTTTTTCTGATTTATTCAACGCTGACTTTTTGTTGAGTGATTAAATTTGCAGTAAACATAATCGACATATGATTCAAACTGATCCGAATCACGCGTTCAGTAACATGATGCTGATTTTATTCTACAGTGAATTTTGTTGAATTATTAAATGTGAACAAGAATTTTTGTGTATGATTAAATCAAGATTTTACAGTTTTCTGGTAAGTAAATCGTAAAATTTAGTAACTGATATGTTGACTTCGATGAGTAGTAATGCTAAGGAGGACTTTGTTATTATTTATATGGAGACTACTGAAATCGTAAAGCTGTATGGTATAAACCCAGAGTTAGCAAGTCTTATGCGTTCCATATTTTTATAAAATAATCTTAAATAAAACAACAGGCATGAAAATGTGGTAAAGAATATTGTACCAAGCCGAGTAGTTGACGTTTCGTCGAAAGAATTTTTTAGCCTCATAGAATTATATCAAAATAAACTAAAAGCAAATAGAAGTTTTCTGCATTGGCTCTAATGTCTGTGTGTCATGAAGAGGTACACCCGAACAAAATTCTTAACAGTTTAACGTCAAAATATCGTTTTGATAATTTTGCAGTTCAATATTAAATGTATACATTGGATCTCAGTCAATGTCAATATTGAACAATTTTTAAAATATTTTGGTCGCAATTTATAACACTTTGGCAGTATGATAATCTTAGTTAATAGGTTGTTAATAAATAATATTTAGAGCCGATGACCACAGTAGCTACACACAGGGAATAAATTAGTTGAACATTGGTTGAAAATGTTAAAAATCATTTACCTATCAACAAATTTAATTCCTACGAGTATTGTAATTTTTTTAATCAAATAAATAAAATATTCTCATAAACAAAGATTTTATAATACCATCAAATGTAAGTTGGAATTCTTCAATAATTGGTTAAATCATTCAACACTAAATTTAGAAAATAATTGTGGTAAAGGCTGGTAGACCCAATCGTTAGTACTTCAAAGTACAAATATGTAGTAACAAAAGATTTTCAATATTCAGTTCCTTAACAAAATTCAATTGAAAAATAAAAAATATAGAATATTATTTTTTCGTATATTGGTTTGGATTGAGCTTAAGATATTTTTATTTATAAAAATTAATTATAAATATTTATTTATCCCAATATTTCGTCACCACATTGGGTAACTTTTCCAGTGGAATTTTTTTTATAACTATTAAATGTAAATTATATAGTTTTGCTTTTTAAGGCGGGTAATCAGAAATCGTTTTTTGTCAATATTATAAAATAAAAATATCACAGAAATCAAATGTAACAATATTTGAAAAATTAAAATATTACATGAACAAAAAAAAATATTTGAAATACATGTTATTTAACATAATAATATTTATTCTAGTCGTTAATTTGCAATATTTTTGTATAAATATAACATTTTTGGTCTTTTTTAATTTTAGTATCAACGTTGTGCTCGTTAGCAAAACAACTTATCCCTATGCATGATCACTAAAAAGACAGAAATGTAGCAAAATGTTCGTTTTAATAGGTTTTTCGTTCAGGCTCTGTCTTCTTTTGTCTAAAATTTTGGTTCTGAAAAATTAAAATATTACACGAACAAAAATATTTGATATACATATTATTTAACATAATAATATTTATCCTAGTTTTTATTAACTAAATATCGTCAATTTGCTTTGTTTAAGTAAATATACGGAGGTTGAAAGCTCGCTATAAACAAAAAACCTCGAAGTATAACCAAGCCCGAGTATAACCAAAAAATATTTTTAGTTTTTTTTTTCTGTATAAATATAACATTTTTGGTCTTTTTTAATATTAGTATCAACGTTGTGCTCGTTAGGAAAACAACTTAACCACATGTGTGATTGCTAAGAAGACAGAAATGTAGCAAAATATTCGTTTTTAATAGGTTTTTGTAAATATACAGAGGTTGAAAGCTCGCTATCAACTGAAAATAATAAACGAAAAATCTCGAAGTATATAAAAACTAGAAAACAAAAAACTAATTTAATAAGTGCAGATTCATTACAAAACATTTAATTTGTTTTGTCCTTTAAGTCTTAACAATCAAAAAGAACAAGAGTCAATAGTAGGACTTTTCTGATATTTTTAATTCCAACATATAATATTATTTATCGTTTATTTTTTGTACTGTTTTACATTTTTAAGGATAAATTATTTAAAATCCTTCTTTTTTAATTTGAAGGTGAAGGAAATATTATTATTTCAAATAGCTCTATTAAGCTGTTTTAGAACCAGTATCAGATTCTGACTAGTTGGAAATCACTTGTTCCCAAAACACACCAAAGATGTAGTTCAAATACAAACATGTCTCCTTTGCATGGTCTCCAGAATTAGTTGCAGCATCAGCAGTAGCTAATCGGTTATTCCCTGAGAAGCAGCTCTAGATCTAGTAACTTTAGATCGTGTCAATTTTATGTATTTCATAACTTTATATCCTGCTTCTTTGGGAAATCATCTAAAAGAATTATATGCTTATACTTTTTATTTAATTCTGCTGCTGCCTCATCATAACCATACCAGTATATAACGATACCAACACCAAATCTGTAACGATAAGAATTAATATATTTTGTTAGAATATATAGAAAGTTCAAGTAAAACAAATTTTGTATTTTTAAAAACAAAAATTATAATAGAGATTAGAAATAAACAATTATTTATTTACTTACATTTCACAATAAGGCTGTAATTGTTGTTTGATATTCCGTGTATGGGTCATTTCATCTGCGAAATTCGCCTTACTTTCTATCCAATGAATTGTTACACCCTTATACATAACTGGTTTCTTTAGTTTAAGATCAGGGGTTTTTTTATAGCCCAAACCTCTGAGCGCATTTTCGGTATAATATTCCATACCAGCAGCATTGGCCATTTGTTGCAACTGGAAAGATGGAAAACAACAAAAAAAAATATTAATGTTAATGCCAATTTTTCTTAAATGTATGATAATTTTTTGATTTTATTAAGTGTTGTTACTGTATAATCAAAACTTGCATTCGAACGATTCTACATTAGCAGTCGGTACAATTATGATTGCAATTTCAAGTCAATATACCGGAGTCAGTCTTTCGAGTTTAACCCAAATTGTTTTATAATGTTTTATAAAGTAAAAATTTACTTCTAGCGCTTATCCTTACAATTTTTTCCAATTAATAAAAAACAAGTGTTTACTATTCGTTAGTATCACAAAAAAATTATGATCTTGAGGCTAATAAAATTAAAAATACATAAGGAAAAACTTACCTTTAATTCATATCTTTCTCCTGCTAGCCTTCTTTTAATATCAATTTTTGGTCCATCATTTTTATCATTAATTATGCATTGCATCACGTTGGCTTTTAAGACACAATCTGTTATTGATTCCGGATTTTTTATGTACTCTGAAACTTTTTTTGATGGATATTTGCACGTTAATATCGCACGACAGAGCATCACGGGTCCTAGATCTTCTTCCCGAGCAATTTGTAATAAAATATAATTATTATTAGGTTTGGCTTTGTAGCGATTCAGATACATTTTTAAATATTCTTTAGCATTTTGATTACAACGCTTTTTTTGAAACTGCATACGAGTTGCTAGTTGCTTGTTATATATTGAAAATAATGCTTTAATGTGATAAGTCCAAAATTTTTTTATTAGATCCGTTTTACAGTCGCTTCCATTATAGTTTTGAATGAATTCAACTATGGATTCTCGCACAGTGTTACTTATACAAGTAACTTTTTTACCACTTTCACTTATTGGTTTGGCAGCAGTTTTGGAATTCATTTTTAATTTTGAAAATATTTTCTTAAATTATAATTGAATAATATAAGCCGAAGATGTGTTCTGAAGTAATTTGAATTAACGACTGAAATATCTTTAGTAGTGAACGCATATTTATATTATTATTTGTAAAAAGTGGTGGCTTTCACACATCTGCAGTTTAGCGAATTTTACAGATAGAATTCTTCAAACCTTAATTACGACAAGGAATTTGAAATAAAAAAATATAATATTCCTAGGACTATATTAGCAGGTTTGCATCAGTGAGCAGATGCATTTGTGAGCAGATGCATTTGTGAGCAGATGCATTTGTGAGCAGATGCATGTTTGCATTTTTGTGCGTTGGTACACGCAGAAAATATAAATTGAAACAAAAAACATAAAGTGAATTCAACGGCTTAAAATCGGACAAAAAACTGAGGCAAAAACAAAAAATTAATCTCCATGATTTATTTTATTAATATACAAAAAATATTTTTGTTTTTGTACTTCAAAGTACTTCCATTAAAGATCAATACCAATAAATTTTGCAATCGAAATCAATTTTTTCTCGTCACAGTTTAAATTTTTAAACTTTTTATATTAAATTCAGTTCATCATTTAAATAATATTATATGTTAGATTAAAAAATATCAGAAAAGGCCTATATTTGACCCTTGTTCTTTTTGACTGTTAAGACTCAAGGGACAAAATATATTTTATGTTTTGTAAAGAATCTGCACTAATTAAATAGGGTTTTTTTCCTAAAAGAAAGCTGTTAGTTTTTTGCTTTGTAGTTTTTATATACTTCGAGGATTTTTGTTAATTTTTTCTAGTTTATAGCGAACTTTTAACCTCCGTATATTTACAAAAACAAAGCAAATTTACGATTTTTCTAAAAGCTAGAGCGTCCAAAAGCAGGCATAGCCCGAACAAAAAACCAATTAAAAACGAATATTTAGCTACATTTCTGTCTTCTTAGCAATCACACATGTGGTTAAGTTATTTTTCTAACGAGCACAATACTGATATTAAAATTAAAACAAAAATGTTATATTTATACAGAAAAAAAAATAAGAATATTTTTTGGTTATACTCGGGCTCAAGTAATAATTATTATTTTTTTGTTTTGTAGTTTTTATAAACATCGAGGTTTTTCGTTTAATATATCTAGTTTATAGTGAGCCTTCTATCTCCGTATATTTACAAAAACAAAGCAAATTAACGATTTTTAGCTAGGTTGATACATGTATTTCGGTCCCGCCTCTAAAAGAGCCTGAACAAAAAACCTATTAAAAACGAATATTTTGCTACATTTCTGTTTTCTTAGCATTCAGGCATGTCGTTAACGTGTTTTTCTAACGGGCACAATGTTGACATTAGATTTAAAGAAGTAAAAAAAAAGGCTAAAATTCAGCTGAACCAAATCTTTGAATACCCTCCACCAATATCCAAAAAAATGTTCTACTATTTTTGATACAAATAATGTAAAAAATTTTTGAAAAAAAACACATCTTAGACTTAAAAAACGTAACCAACTTTGAGCCGCGATACACCGTGAACTACAACGAATTTTGAACAAAAAAATAAACAAAAAAAAAAAAACAGCACAGACAGCAAATTGCAAATTTTCAGTTTAATCCAAAGACGATTTCAAAAGGCTTTTGAATGATTACAAATGTAATTTATAAAACATCAATTGAAATTTTATAACACCAAATTAAATGAATATTTGCTGAATTTGAATAATTTTTAAATAGCGTTTGGTGTTTCTCAATTTAAAATTATCTTTTTGAAGTATCAATTGCTTCACTAACCATATTATGTACCTGCTCAATGATTTCTGCTGTGGTTGCAGTTTTTGGTCGTCCTTCGCGTGGATCGTCTTCAAGGCTGGTACGACCGAAATTCAACGGTGCGTTTTGAAGCTGAGGACTCCTTATACACTTCTAACAATTGTTCATAAATTTCCTTTGCTTTTAAACCCTTCAAAACAAAGAATCTAATGACTGCACGATATTCAATTTTTTCCATATTAAAAAAAATCAATGACACGTCAATTTCAAATGGCTTGTAAACAAAGAAAGAATTGATAGAATGACTTGCAACTTTGCATGTGTTCTTAGGACGGTTATACCAACTTGAGAAAAAAAAGTTTGGAGCTAGCAGTGCCATCTCTTGGTGAGCGCAGGAACTTTTCAAACAACCTGTATTTAGGAGCCAGTTTAATTGAGTAGATTTTATTTTGAAAAAAAAAATAAATGTAATGCCTATATATATATAAATTTATTTTTCTCTTTTTAGAGATTTTGTGCCGTTCATCTGATCGTCTAACGTGTAAGTATACCGTCATAAACCTCTATACCTTGACACCCCAGGCTTGTTATTGGCGTTGCCGCTTAATTCCCCTGTGAGTCCGTATAGATGTGGCTGATGCAGCTCGTGACTGCTTGCTTCCTTGGATATAATTTTCCATATTTTAGCTTTTTTATCGTTTTTTTTAATATATATGTTCACTTTTGTTGTTTTATTATTAACATTTTAACATTTTCTTTGTGCTCTGTCTTTTCCTTTTTTTAAATATACTTCTTATTGTGTATCTTTTCTTTATTCTCTTTTCTTTTCAATTAAAAAAAAAACACCAGTAAAAATCGTCAAATATTAATTTCAATAAAAAAAACAAAAAGCACTTGTTGCTTTTTTTCTTTTCCCTGTGCCACTTTGTTCAACTTTTTTTCTTGAAACTTCTCGAACGAAAAACAAAACAGGAAGAGAGTGTTTCTTCATTTTTCCCCTCTTGCCTATCAAACCTTTTCTAGCAGTTTTTAGTAAGGTTGCATTCTAATTCAATTCAATGTTTTTTGCTTGCACAGTGTTGTATTAGAATGCAACTTTAACCCTTTCAGTGGCGAACATGACAAGCCCCACCATCCTGCACTACCACTTGGTATAAAGGAAGGTAGGGAAGTTTACCTGCATTCTTTTGACCCTCTGAGTAGTTCTACGCCACTACTAAACCCTTCCGCGCATTTGGCAACTTTTCCCAAGTTGCCCATGCAGAACATATTTTCAATGTAGTTGGCAATACTAATATCGACATGTTCACCCCCAACAACTAACTTGGCATCACTCCATTCTAGTGAGTGTCATTTTTACATAATAAAAAAAGACGCCAGCGCGCACGCCAATTTCTGATGCCATAATTAAAATAAAATGTGCCCCAAAGCAATAAAAAAAAACTAAATAAATATCGTCAGCAAGGTCATCCAACTAAAGCAAACCCAGGTAAGTGAAATAAAGTAGTGTGTGTTGAATAAACCCACCCAATAAACATAAAATAAAAATACGAAGGTGTGGCTGTACCCCCATTCGTTGCGACGGCGGTAAATATACCACCATCGACGGCTTCCTCGATCTGCACCTTATTTCTGTAATTCTCGCATCGATCACGTTTTCGCAAAACACATGTGAAACGCAACTTTATTCTGCTTTCCATAGAGTGAGTCACAGGCAACTAAGGGTGGGTACGAACTGGCTAAATCATCCATATCATCAACATTCATGGTATAATAGAAAATTCATCTTAATCCTACACTTGGTTGTGTTTAATACAAGTTAAAGTACACCAAACGTATACGTAATTTTATTGTAACAGATTTTAATGACTGAACAAAATTTTTATTTTTTTTTTTGATATTAATAAATTAAAAAAAAAAATTTAAATAAATCAATAATAATGGAGTTTTATGAATTGTTGATCTGTTATTTTGTAAGTGAATTGTAGTATAGTAGGATTCTAGATCATGTAATCATATTATTTTTATAAATTATTTTATTGTCTATTCATTAACTATCAACATAGATTAAGTTGTAGATTCAATATGGATTGGAACAAACATTTGATATTAAATGCTTCATATAAGCTCTGTTGTTTGATACTTTAAGAATTAAAGTTCAAAACAAAAACTGTAAAATATAGAGTATAAATATAAATTGTTAAATTTCGTTGATGTTAGTCTAATTGTGTTGTTGTTTACAAGTTTGTTAATTTGTTTCCTAACACTCAATATAAAATAGACAATCATCAACAAGCAATGACCAAAAAGGGAGAAGAAGAGCATGGATATTGACAAGGTTGGGTAGCGCCAACCGAAAATACTAATTATTCTATCCTGCTGGCTCTGTGAAATGTCTCAATTTTTATTCTCCATAATTTACTAATAAAAATTTTCATGTTTCTTTACAATAAAATAATTTATAAAAATAATATGATTACATGATCTAGAATCCTACTATACTATTCACTTATAAATCAATAATTTAAGTAATTTCAAAAGAGATTTTGATGTATTTTCCTTAAAACACCAACAAATCTCTTGAGAGATAGTAAAAAATTAAAAATGCAATATGTGTGGATTTTTTTTTTATTCAAAAATCATATACCTCAACTAATTACAGATGACTTTATTATCTCTAAAAAGGTTTGGGGTTATTTAAATATAATTGTTTCTTCATAATTTTATTACACATCAGCATAACACAGATTAAAGGTCAGTCATTTTAGACATCTGCGTGCCACAGGTAAAAAATCTAAAAGAGGATTAGCAAAGTAAAACTTCAGATACGGTTGGTTGAAAAGGTCCTGCGCTCACCAAGAGATGGCACTGCTAGCTCCAAACTTTTTTTTCTCACGTTGGTATAACCGTCCTGAGAACACATGCAAAGTTGCAAGTCATTCTATCAATTCTTTCTTTGTTTACTAGCCATTTGAAGTTGACGTGTCATTGATTTTTTTTAATATCGAAAAAATTGAATATCGTACAGTCATTAGATTCTTTGTTTTGAAGGGTTTAAAAGCAAAGGAAATTTATGAACTATTGTTAGAAGTGTATAAGGAGTCCTCACCTTCAAAACGCACCGTTGAATTTTGGGCTGGTGAATTTAAACGTGGTCGTACCAGCCTTGAAGACGATCCACGCGAAGGACGACCAAAAACTGCAACCACATCAGAAATCATTGAGCAGGTACATAATATGGTTAGTGAAGATTCAAGTTTGACTAAGCGTGAAATTGCTAATGCCATAGGAATCTCAGACGAACGAGTACTCCATATTTAACATGAAGAATTACGTATGAAAAACCTGTTTGGAAAGTTAGTGCCGCACACATTAGCAATTCAACAAAAACTGGATCGAAAACAAATTTCTCAGAGTAATTTGGAGCGTTTTAAGCCGAATAAAACCGACTTCTTGCGTCGTTTTATAACTATGGATGAGACTTGGATCTACCACCATGATCCTAAATTGAAACAAGAACGTTTATAGTGGACTGAAGCAGATTGTTTAGCTCCAAAGCAGGTGAAGTCACTACGATCAGCAAAGAAGGTAATGACATCAGTTTTTTGGGATGCAAATGGAATTTTGTTAATTGATTATCTTCAAAAAAGTAAAACAATCAACTCTGAATATTGTTGCAGCCTTTTGGATCAGCTGGATGAAAAAATTCGTAAGAAAAGACCTGGTTTAAAGAAAAAACAAATCATTTTTCATCAAGACAATGCACCTGCTCACAAAAGTGTTTTGACGATGGCTAAATTCAAAGAATTCAAGTACGAATTGCTTGAACATCCACCGTATTCAACAGATTTGGCTCCCAGTGACTACTATCTCTTCAGAAAACTCAAACAATTCCTTCGTGGAAAGTATTTTTCGTCGAATGAAGAGGCCATAGCAGCTGTAGATGGTTATTTTGCAGAGCTTCCGGAAAACCATTATAAGGATGGGATAAAATTATTGGAAGATCATTGGAACAAGTGTATTGAGCTTCTAGGAGATTATATTGAATAAAAAAATATATTTCGTAACAAAAACAGTATTCTTTCATTTCGGGCGCAGGAACTTTTTAACCAACAATAACATTTGAATATATGTTAGTTTCTAAATATCTCTTTTTATTAAAAATATACATTTTAAATTTCTTGCTAATACTTCCGCAAACGCAGGTATCATAATTAGTAAATATTGATTATGAAACCACGTACGCATGCCTACATTTGACCTGTTTTACTAGATTTAGTTACATTCGGTGGTTTATAGATTAATAAATACCAGAAAAGGCCTACTTTTGGCTCTTGTTGTTTTTGATCGTTAAGACTCAAAAAATACAATTTAAATAAAAAAAACCGAATTAAAAGAATACAATTTAAATTCAAAAAATTACAAATAAGTTTAAAAAATTAGCAATTGATAATTCAAAAAGATAATTTTAAATTGAGAAACACCAAACGCTATTTAAAAATTATTCAAATTCAGCAAACATTCATTTAATTTGGTGTTATAAAATTTCAATTGATGTTTTATAAATTACATTTGTAATCATTCCAAAAGCCTTTTGAAATCGTCTTTAGATTAAACTGAAAGTTTGCAATTTGCTGTCTGTGCTGTTTTTTTGTTGTTATTTTTTTTTTGTTCAAAATTCGTTGTAGTTCACGGTGTATCGCGGCTCAAAGTTGGTTACGTTTTTTAAGTCTAAGATGTGTTTTTTTTCAAAAATTTTTTACATTATTTGTATCAAAAACAGTAGAACATTTTTTTGGATATTGGTGGAGGGTATTCAAAGATTTGGCTCAGCTGAATTTTAGCCTTTTTTACTTCTTTTAATCTAATGTCAACATTGTGCCCGTTGGAAAAACAAGTTAACGACATGCCTGAATGCTAAGAAAACAGAAATGTAGCAAAATATTCGTTTTTAATAGGTTTTTTGTTCAGGCTCTTTTAGAGGCGGGACCGAAATACATGTATCAACCTAGCTAAAAATCGTTAATTTGCTTTGTTTTTGTAAATATACGGAGATAGAAGGCTCACTATAAACTAGATATATTAAACGAAAAACCTCAATGTATATAAAAACTACAAAACAAAAAAATAATAATTATTACTTGAGCCCGAGTATAACCAAAAAATATTCTTATTTTTTTTTCTGTATAAATATAACATTTTTGTTTTAATTTTAATATCAGTATTGTGCTCGTTAGAAAAATAACTTTACCACATGTGTGATTGCTAAGAAGACAGAAATGTAGCTAAATATTCGTTTTTAATAGGTTTTTTGTTCGGGCTATGCCTGCTTTTGGACGCTCTAGCTCTTAGAAAAATCGAAAATTTGCTTTGTTTTTGTAAATATACGGAGGTTAAAAGTTCGCTATAAACTAGAAAAAATTAACAAAAATCCTCGAAGTATATAAAAACTACAAAGCAAAAAACTAACAGCTTTCTTTTAGAAAAAAAACCCTATTTAATTAGTGCAGATTCTTTACAAAACATAAAATTTATTTTGTCCCTTGAGTCTTAACAGTCAAAAAGAACAAGGGTCAAATGTAGGCCTTTTCTGATATTTTTTAATCTAACATATAATATTATTTAAATGATGAACTGAATTTAATATAAAAAGTTTAAAAATTTAAACTGTGACGAGAAAAAATTGATTTCGATTGCAAAATTTATTGGTATTGATCTTTAATGGAAGTACAACAACAAAAATATTTTTTGTATATTAATAAAATAAACCATGGAGATTTATTAATTTTTTGTTTTCGTCTTAGTTTTTTGTCCGATTTCAAGCCGTTGGATTCACTTTATGTTTTTTGTTTCAATTTATATTTTCTGCGTGTGCCAACGCACAAAAATGCAGACATGCATCTGCTCACAAATGCATCTGCTCACAAATGCATCTGCTCACTGATGCAAACCTGCTAATATAGTCCTAGGAATATTATATTTTTTTATTTCAAATTCCTTGTCGTAATTAAGGCTTGAAGAATTCTATCTGTAAAATTCGGTAAACTGCAGATGTGTGAAAGCCACCACTTTTTACAAATAATAATATAAATATGCGTTCACTACTAAAGATATTTCAGTCGTTAATTTAAATTACTTCAGAACACATCTTCGGCTTATATTATTCAATTATAATTTAAGAAAAATAGTTTCAAAATTAAAAATGAATTCCAAAACTGCTGCCAAACCAATAAGTGAAAGTGGTAAAAAAGTTACTTGTATAAGTAACACTGTGCGAGAATCCATAGTTGAATTCATTCAAAACTATAATGGAAGCGACTGTAAAACGGATCTAATAAAAAAATTTTGGACTTATCACATTAAAGCATTATTTTCAATATATAACAAGCAACTAGCAACTCGTATGCAGTTTCAAAAAAAGCGTTGTAATCAAAATGCTAAAGAATATTTAAAAATGTATCTGGATCGCTACAAAGCCAAACCTAATAATAATTATATTTTATAACAAATTGCTCGGGAAGAAGATCTAGGACCCGTGATGCTGTGTCGTGCGATATTAACGTGCAAATATCCATCAAAAAAAGTTTCAGAGTACATAAAAAATCCGGAATCAATAACAGATTGTGTCTTAAAAGCCAACGTGATTCAATGCATAATTAATGATAAAAATGATGGACCAAAAATTGATATTAAAAGAAGGCTAGCAGGAGAAAGATATGAATTAAAGGTAAGTTTTTCCTTATGTATTTTTAATTTTATTAGCCTCAAGATCATAATTTTTTTGTGATACTAACGAATAGTAAACACTTGTTTTTTATTAATTGGAAAAAATTGTAAGGATAAGCGCTAGAGGTAAATTTTTACTTTATAAAACATTATAAAACAATTTGGGTTAAACTCGAAAGACTGACTCCGGTATATTGACTTGAAATTGCAATCATAATTGTACCGACTGCTAATGTAGAATCGTTCGAATGCAAGTTTTGATTATACAGTAATGAGAAGGACAACACTTAATAAAATCAAAAAATTATCATACATTTAAGAAAAATTGGCATTAACATTAATATTTTTTTTTGTTGTTTTCCATCTTTCCAGTTGCAACAAATGGCCAATGCTGCTGGTATGGAATATTATACCGAAAATGCGCTCAGAGGTTTGGGCTATAAAAAAACCCCTGATCTTAAACTAAAGAAACCAGTCATGTATAAGGGTGTAACAATTCATTGGATAGAAAGTAAGGCGAATTTCGCAGATGAAATGACCCATACACGGAATATCAAACAACAATTACAGCCTTATTGTGAAATGTAAGTAAATAAATAATTGTTTATTTCTAATCTCTATTATAAATTTTGTTTTTAAAAATACAAAAATTGTTTTACTTGAACTTTCTTTATATTCTAACAAAATATATTAATTCTTATCGTTACAGATTTGGTGTTGGTATCGTTATATACTGGTATGGTTATGATGAGGCAGCAGCAGAATTAAATAAAAAGTATAAGCATATAATTCTTTTAGATGATTTCCCAAAGAAGCAGGATATAAAGTTATGAAATACATAAAATTGACACGATCTAAAGTTACTAGATCTAGAGCTGCTTCTCAGGGAATAACCGATTAGCTACTGCTGATGCTGCAACTAATTCTGGAGACCATGCAAAGGAGACATGTTTGTATTTGAACTACATCTTTGGTGTGTTTTGGGAACAAGTGATTTCCAACTAGTCAGACTCTGATACTGGTTCCAAAACAGCTTAATAGAGCTATTTGAAATAATAATTTTTCTTCCACCTTCAAATTAACAAAAGAAGGATTTTAAATAATTTATCCTTAAAAATGTAAAACAGTACAAAAAATAAACGATAAATAATATTATATGTTGGAATTAAAAATATCAGAAAAGTCCTACTATTGACTCTTGTTCTTTTTGATTGTTAAGACTTAAAGGACAAAACAAATTAAATGTTTTGTAATGAATCTGCACTAATTAAATTAGGTTTTTTTCCTAAAGAAAAGCCGTTAGTTTTTTGTTTTCTAGTTTTTATATACTTCGAGATTTTTCGTTTATTATTTTCAGTTGATAGCGAGCTTTCAACCTCCGTATATTTACAAAAACCTATTAAAAACGAATATTTTGCTACATTTCTGTCTTCTTAGCAATCACACATGTGGTTAAGTTGTTTTCCTAACGAGCACAACGTTGATACTAATATTAAAAAAGACCAAAAATGTTATATTTATACAGAAAAAAAAAACTAAAAATATTTTTTGGTTATACTCGGGCTTGGTTATACTTCGAGGTTTTTTGTTTATAGCGAGCTTTCAACCTCCGTATATTTACTTAAACAAAGCAAATTGACGATATTTAGTTAATAAAAACTAGGATAAATATTATTATGTTAAATAATATGTATATCAAATATTTTTGTTCGTGTAATATTTTAATTTTTCAGAACCAAAATTTTAGACAAAAGAAGACAGAGCCTGAACGAAAAACCTATTAAAACGAACATTTTGCTACATTTCTGTCTTTTTAGTGATCATGCATAGGGATAAGTTGTTTTGCTAACGAGCACAACGTTGATACTAAAATTAAAAAAGACCAAAAATGTTATATTTATACAAAAATATTGCAAATTAACGACTAGAATAAATATTATTATGTTAAATAACATGTATTTCAAATATTTTTTTTTGTTCATGTAATATTTTAATTTTTCAAATATTGTTACATTTGATTTCTGTGATATTTTTATTTTATAATATTGACAAAAAACGATTTCTGATTACCCGCCTTAAAAAGCAAAACTATATAATTTACATTTAATAGTTATAAAAAAAATTCCACTGGAAAAGTTACCCAATGTGGTGACGAAATATTGGGTTAATAAATATTTATAATTAATTTTTATAAATAAAAATATCTTTAGCTCAATCCAAACCAATATACGAAAAAATAATATTCTATTTTTTTTATTTTTCAATTGAATTTTGTTTAAGAACTGAATATTGAAAATCTTTTGTCACTACATATTTGTACTTTGAAGTACTAACGATTGGGTCTACCAGCCTTTACCACAATTATTTTCTAAATTTAGTGTTGAATGATTTAACCAATTATTGAAGAAATCCAACTTACATTTGATGGTATTATAAAATCTTTGTTTATGAGAATATTTTATTTATTTGATTAAAAAAATTACAATACTCGTAGGAATTAAATTTGTTGATAGGTAAATGATTTTTAACATTTTCAACCAATGTTCAACTAATTTATTCCCTGTGTGTAGCTACTGTGGTCATCGGCTCTAAATATTATTTATTAACAACCTATTAACTAAGATTATCATACTGCCAAAGTGTTATAAATTGCGACCAAAATATTTTAAAAATTGTTCAATATTGACATTGACTGAGATCCAATGTATACATTTAATATTGAACTGCAAAATTATCAAAACGATATTTTGACGTTAAACTGTTAAGAATTTTGTTCGGGTGTACCTCTTCATGACACACAGACATTAGAGCCAATGCAGAAAACTTCTATTTGCTTTTAGTTTATTTTGATATAATTCTATGAGGCTAAAAAATTCTTTCGACGAAACGTCAACTACTCGGCTTGGTACAATATTCTTTACCACATTTTCATGCCTGTTGTTTTATTTAAGATTATTTTATAAAAATATGGAACGCATAAGACTTGCTAACTCTGGGTTTATACCATACAGCTTTACGATTTCAGTAGTCTCCATATAAATAATAACAAAGTCCTCCTTAGCATTACTACTCATCGAAGTCAACATATCAGTTACTAAATTTTACGATTTACTTACCAGAAAACTGTAAAATCTTGATTTAATCATACACAAAAATTCTTGTTCACATTTAATAATTCAACAAAATTCACTGTAGAATAAAATCAGCATCATGTTACTGAACGCGTAATTCGGATCAGTTTGAATCATATGTCGATTATGTTTACTGCAAATTTAATCACTCAACAAAAAGTCAGCGTTGAATAAATCAGAAAAAACAACAAACAACGCGTATGAGTGTATTCATAATTAAAACAAAATAGAAACACATTTCATAAATTATATTGTTTACATTAGGGTGGGACTTAAATCCACTTTTTTAGAATTTACTATAGTAATAAAAATATTCTTCTTTGTGAAATATAAATATTTTTTTGGAAAAAAAATTTAGGTCGATATCTCAGGCTTGCCGAATCCGGAAAAATTTAAATATTGTCTAAATTTTTTTTCATCTATTTTGATTGGAAAATAAGGCAATATTTAACTTTAACCGGATTCGGTGAGCCTGAGATGTCGACCTAAATTAAAAAAAATAAAAAAAATTTCACAAAGAACAATATTTTTGGTATTCCTAATAAAAATTCTAAAAAACGTATTTATTTTAGGGTGGGTCCTAATATACATATAACATTTATGAAATGTGTTTCTACAAAACCACCCCCTTTTTATAGATAAGAAACTATTTTGTTTTAATTATGATTACACTCATACACGTTATTTGTTGTTTTTTCTGATTTATTCTACATCGAAATAATTATCGTTGGCTCGAATGAACAGAATAAAATCAATGGTTTAACAACGACCGATGATTATAAATCAGTGATTGATTTAAAATCATTAACAAATATGTGTGTTGGAGCATATTCAGCGTTTGAATGCAAACACATATTTATTCTTGTGTTGATTGCGTATGAACGTTTTGCAATCAACAAATGCAGTTCTCTGTTACTTACTAATTAATAATTAATTGGTAATTAATAAGTAATTTTAATTGGAACATTTATTTTAAAAACAGCATTTTCATTTTAAAAAATATAATTTGTAAATTAAAATGACACATTTTAACTTAAAGGAATATTATTTCAAACATCATTCGGAATCCAAAAAATATCAGTTGAAATTAAAAAATATGAAATGCTATAAAAACCCCCAAAAATCCTTTGTATGGATATCACTGAAAATTTGGACATGGATTTTTCACTTTACTGTGATATTTGTGCTGTTTTGGTTTTTCCAAATTCACGGTGTATCGATGCTAAAAGTTACATACTTTTAGTAGCTCAAAGTTGAATAAATACCTCATGTTTAAACTAATCTAACTTTTTAAGCAATTATTTTTACAAATCGCATCTCATAAGAAAGCTTTAATCTTTTACTTTTAGATAACACTGTAAGTAAAATATCAACTTTCAAAATGACGCAGAAAAACTTAATTTTAGGCCGTAGAACACAGTGGTGTACGCCGTTTTAAAAGTTCAGGTCATAATCAAGAAATGTTTCATTTCTTATTTTGTATTTATCTCTCAAGAGATTTGTTGGTGTTTTAAGGAAAATACATCAAAATCTCTTTTGAAATTACTTAATTTATTGCTTTATTTAACTTTTTAACTATTTATTAATATTTTTTGTTAGCAATCTAAAAAAGAAATCAAAATTTTGTTCAGAAAATAAAACAGCATAAGTCATTAAAATCTGTTACAATAATATTACGTATACGCACTGGTGTGCTTTAACACGAATTAAATACAAATAATTAGAACTCCTTAACTTCTGGATTAATTTAAAAATAATAGTAATAAATAGTAAATAAGTGAAAAACCTTAAATTAAGTCACTGAAAAACAATATTCAAAGTCTTTTTGTTAAAATATAATCAAAAAAATGGTTGAGTTAATACAAACTTAAAATCTAAATATCTTGTTAAAATAATCTGACTATTCAACTCAATATTAAGTTTACCTATCCCACGGTTTTCGTGTGTCATTTTGAAGTATTTGTTGTGTAATTATTTCGAAAATTTTGAGCGCCCCGGTAGGCTAGTTGGTAGCGTGCTAGCTTATCAGTGCGGGGGTCGTGGGTTCAATTCCCACCAGAGGCTCTGGTCTGTTTTCGCTACAACGAGCCGAAGGCCTTTGTTGCTAGTGCTTGGTTAGGGTATTAACATATAATTTGTAATTATATGAATAATAAATAAAATAAATAAATAAATATTTCGAAAATAGGCGGTTTCATTACAGAAATATTGCAAAAATGCAAAACGTTTTTTTTTGCGAATATTTTAAGAAAAAAACACATCTTCGACTTAAAAAAAGTAACCAACTTTAAGCCGCCAAACACCGTAAACTACAACGAATTTTTAACAAAAAAAAAAAAAAAAACAAACAGCGCCGATATGAAACAGTCACTTGCAAATTTTTAGTTAATTCCAAAGAAGATTTCAAAAGAATTAGATTGTTTCATAAACTTTTGTAATGACTACAAATGTAATTTATAAAACATCAATTGAAATTTAAAAACACCAAATTAAATGAATATTTGTTAAATTTCAATAATTTTTTAAATAGCGTTTGGTGTTTCTCAATTTAAAATGATCTTTTTGAAGTATGAATTGCGAATTTTTGAATTTTATTTGTAATTTTTTGAATTTAAATTGTGTTCTTTTAATTGGGAATTTTTATTTTTTTAATTTAAATTGTATCTTTTGAGTCTTAAAGATCAAAAAGAACAAGGACAAAAAATAGGGCTTTTCTGATATTTATTGGTCTATAAACCACCGAATGTAATTAAATGTGGTAAAATGTTGTCAACACACACAGAGGAACATGTCAAATGTTGACATGCGCACGTGGTTTTATAATCTAATTTTACTATTTATTATACCTGCGTTTGTTCAAGTATGAGCAAGAAATTAAAAATGTTTTTTTTTTTTTTTTTTTAAGGGATATTTAGGAATTTCTGCATATATATAAATGTTGTCTGATGTTTTACTGACTTTTTAATTGCATTTGCAAATCCTCTTTTAGATTTTCTACACGCAGATATCTGAAATTTCTGACCATTAATCTGTGGCATACTGATGTGCAAAATAATTATGAAAAAGAATTACATTTGAATAATCCCAAACTTTTTTAGAGATAATAAAGTCATCTGTAATTAGTTAAGGTATAATATTTTTTATTAAAATTCCATATGAAATCTGGACGATTTCTGTTAATATATCGGTGTAAAACTGAAACATATCATCGGTTTATTTTATTTTGCTTATTGATCTTTGACTTGCTTTGGACGTTATATTTGAAAAATAACTACAAAACAACAAAACAGTGTTATCAAGCCACAAAATAGTGTTATAGATTCAAGTTATACTATAATTTAACAACAATTTAATTACAACAATAATCTTAAAATTCAAAATTAACTTCAGAACTGCTGCCAAATCATTTAAAAATTAAAACATTAAACAATGCATACTTAATAACACTCAGTATAAAAAAAGGATTTGATTGTATATAAAATTGTACTCGTGCGGATTGTGATGTGTGTTATAGATAACTTTTCGGAATTTCCAACCATAACATAGACTTTAAAACCCCATAGAAAAAGTATAAAGTGGTTAAGTCGGGATGGAATTTCTGCACATTTAATGTCAACATCTGCAAGCCTGTAATGACCAATTGTGTAGAACGTACTCTGGTCAATGTTGCAATTCATCTAAGAAATCTTCAGCCAGAGTGGCGATATTTTCTGCGGAACGAGCACTACGAGGGCTATCGGGTCCACTTCTCGTCGAAGAGACTGGCTTAATGTGTTAGTTATTAAAACAAAACTGACAGTTGCCGTCATTTTCAAAAGTTATACTTAAAATAGTTTGTAAGTTAAAATAATAGAAAATACAATTTAAAATAAATTATATTTCTTATAAAACCCGGTCTACTTCTTTTTCATTTAAATCATTTGCGTCCAAACACTAATACTATGATATTTGCGTTTGTAGTAAAGAGCTTTTTTTCAGGGACGGAAAATTCAGTAGGTTAGTACTTTTCCATCAACTTGAAAATAACTTTCAAAGAAACATTTTCAAACACACAACGATCAGTCTATGTTCACTAAAAAAAAATGTATTTAATAAAGCGTGTGAACAGTTGTTTTTGTTTATTGAAAGCAATGACGGCGATCCCGTATGTTTGGTTTGTAGTTATAATGCTAAACGCAATCACAAATATACCATTGAAAGGAATTATAATACATGCCAAAAGAAATTTTTAATAAAAATTTAGATAGGGCCAAATTAGTAGATGAACTGAAATTAAAGTTTCAAAAGAAAAATTTGCCAATCGACCAATTTCAATATGAAAAAAATATCAAAGAAAAGATTCCTTTTGCTGTTGCTCTATCCTTAGCAAAGCACTGCAAGCCTTTTAAAGATTTTCTTTTTTTTTAAAGATCTTTCAAAAGAAGTATTAAAGTGTTTTGGCTTAAATAAATTATACAACTTATAACATTTCGAAATTCAAAATTTCCATCCTTGTATTATGCTCTCATGTATGTAAAAGCTCTCGTTGAAGCTCGCTGTAGGTGAAAAAGCTCTTTTGTAAAAGCATGCACATTGTGCATATGAGTTGGACGCAACTGATTTAAATCAAATGGTTTTTGTTGAATATGGTTTAAACAACTAACATATCAATGAAAAAAACAAATAATTGATACGTTCAAAATAAATGTTAAAATTTAACCTACCAATTTCGTAAAAGTAATTGTTCATTCATGTATTTTAAGTTGTTTCGGTTTTATTTATTTTTGTTTGTTTTTTTCTTTTTTCATAATGCAGACTCACACAGTCTATAAACACATGTTTTGTAAATAAACTTATGTGTGTGCGTATTTATGAAGTTCTTGTAATTCGAATTGAAATTATTTGGTATATAAACAAACAATTTAAATAAAAAACAAAATAGAAATATATTTGAATATTTTTTTTTTTGAAACTAAATAACAGCAAATTTCTGTTTCGTGGGTAAATTTTTTATTAAATTTCAAACTAATGAAAAAAATTAATAAAACTGAAAAAAATCGGTAAAACACAGTAAATCATTTTAAACAAATGTATAAAAGAGTTATACTTCCATTGCGAGTGTTATGTTTGGAATATTTTAGGGCATAATCCCAAAACTGGAAATTGACGTATTAGCGCATTGCGTACAAGTCAGCAAGATGCTGGGTCTTGTCAAGAGAAATGGGATTTATGTGTATATTTTTGAATTATTTTTTCAACGTCTGGGAAATATTTAGCAATAGAACTAAATTTAAAAATTAGTTTAGTGAAAAATCCACTACCAAGACCATATTTTTTTGTAATTCTATGAAAATTTACAATTTTTTTTCTTTCTGCACCAAAGGAACATCATTTCGTTCAGATTTTCGAGTCTTTTTATTAAAATCCTTCAATAACGAAGGAATGTTGTAAACCACTTAGATTCTGTGGACTCTTTTTCTTAGAAAAATATTCAAGTTGTTATTATTGTTTCCTCTTCAACAACTCTGAGATTCTGAAGAATTTCTCTAATAGGAAATTCCATAAATTTTGAGGACTTTATTGTAACAAAAAACTTCCAGTTCCTGTGAATTTTTTTCTGTAGAAAATAGTTAAAATTCTCAGGACTCTTTCCTTTAGAAATTCCTCAAATTATCGCATATATTTCTCAGGGTTTTCCTTATACATAAATTCCTCGGAGTCTTAAAGATTTTCTATAAGAGTAGTATGAAAGAAAGCTTTTAAAATCTATAAAAATATACAAATTTATTTTGAGAATTTTCCTGTAAAAAAAAAGTATTTAATATTTCAGAGATATAAAATTTTGCAGCTTGATGAAAATACAAGTAGAGTAAAGTATTCTTAGCTGAAATGTTAAATGTTTGGATTTGCGATAGAAAAATCTAAGACTTTAATATTAGGCATACCACACACATGTAGGCAGTGAATGGGCAATTTCAGTTCCCAGCAGAACCACACATTACCAAATAATGGGTAGAGTAATGTATAGCCATAGGGGCTGATGGATTACTTTACACTTTACTTCATTGAAGAATTTTATAGGCGATGAGCCTCAAATTAATGTATATTCCCATCACTTTAGAGGTGGTGGTGTAAGGGGTTACTTATATGGTTACGAGAATGGAAAAAGTAATGTGACTAAAAATAGATTTTAAAAAAATAAAACAATTTTTATTAAAAAAAAAATTATTACAAATATTTTATTTAAAATTTTTGTACCTAAAAATAATGTGGTCAAGATGGGAATCGAACCAGGGAAATCTGGTTGCCAGCCAAGAACTCTACCCACTGAGCTATCGACGCATATAAAGGGTGTCCCAAGAAGAACGCAACTTTTAAATTTTAAATAAAACACAGATATTTAAAAAAAAATCGTGAAACTTTATTATATCGTAAAGTAGACAGAATGAGGTTATGTATGGAACAATATATCGTGCAGATGGCCGCCGCGGCTTTGCTGGCATGCACGCGATCTTTTAATGAAATTTTCAATGACCGTTTTGCATGAATGCTGCGGTATTTCATTAATGCAGCGTCCAATTTCCTCTTTTAAGGCTTGAGTCGTCGTCGGCTTATTCGCGTAAACCATCGACTTCAAAAAACCCCAAAGAAAAAAATCTAATGGTGTTAAATCGCACGATCTAGGCGGCCAATTCTGATCTCCAAAACGCGAAATAACACGACCGGGAAATGACTGATGCAGCAATTGAATTGTTTCTCTGGCTGTATGACATGTGGCGCCGTCTTGTTGGAACCACATGCCCTCCACATTTATTTCTTCAATTCTAGGCAAGAAAAAACTGGTTGTCATTTCACGATACCGAACACCATTGACTGCTTGCGCTTGACCTGCCTCATTTTCATAAAAAAAAGGTCCAATGATTCCTCCAGCCCAAAAACCACACTACACAGTGACACGTTGAGGACGCATTTGCTTCTCGTGAATCACTCGAGGATTTTCCTCACCCCAAATGCGACAATTCTGCCTATTGACGAAGCCATCAAGATGAAAATGGGCCTCGTCACTGAAGATGATTTTATCGTCAAAATCAGCATTTTCATGTTGTCTCTCCAATACCCAATTAACGAACTCCCTTCGCTGTCCATGGTCAGCTGGTTTCAGTTCCTGAGTCAATTGAACTTTGTATGCATGAAGATGCAAATCTTTCGTCAAAATTCGCTGCAAAGTGGATTTGGAGACACCAATTTGCTGAGCTCGGTGTCGAATTGAGGTGGATGAAGTTTGAGCGACATCATCACGTACAGCTGCGACATTTTCGGTCGATCGACCTGGTCGATGGCGCGTTGTTGTCTTTACATCACTAACAGACCCAGTTTCGGCAAATTTATCCATTAATCTCTTTACAGTTGACTCTTTTGGAGCATTATTGTGACCCCAAATTGATCGCAATTTGCGAACTGTTTGCATTCTCATTTCACAATGAGAATGCGTTGTTCATTCGTGTAGCGCTCCATTTTTACTAACCTCGTACCTTCTACTAGCAAACAATAACAATTGTTCAAATGTCAAACAATGACACTTCGAATGTTGCCAGATTTAAAAATTGCGTTCTTCGCTAGTCTTATCAAAACAAACATACATTACCCTTTTGCTTACAAAAAAACACAAAGTAATGTATCTAAAAATAGATTTTCAAAAATATTTCAATTATTACTTTACATTTATAAATCATATATTACGTAATCAATAATGAGTAACTTATTACTTTATGGTTGCAAATAATGAAAAAGGAGCTATCATTACAAGGTAACGCGTGAGAATATCTCACCCATTACCAAAGTTTTTCTGGGTTATTCAAACAATTATTTGAAAAAATTGTTCGATTAATCGATTGAATAACCTAGTTAGGGGTCGGATATCTAAATTGATCTTGACTTTTCTGAAATACAAAGATTGTGTTTATAAAATTTTGCTTTATACCAAAAGCAGAACTTTGATCACTAAAGCTAATTATAGTACTTAGGGCCATTAAAACAATGAGGCAAGCACTCAATCACAAATTAAATTATTTTATCTACTAAGCAATTAAACAACGTAAATCGACCACATGAAGTTATTGATTTGAATCTAAACTCATTTATGCATCAGCCATTCATCTGTTCATACGCTTTATTTCTTCACTAAAGTTAAATTACACAAACAAAACAAGTGGTGATAAAACCAGATTTACAAATCAAAAAAAAAAAAAAAAAACGCAGTTTTCACAAAAATATTATCATTAAAAGTCTGCTATCTGCAAATGGATGAATGACTGGTAAATGGGGGATGTATACCGAAAGGTAGATATAGCTATAAAAAATGAAAAATAAAAACAATTTGGATTAACAAAATGTACACCAACAAAAAAAAAACAAACTTATCCTTTGTTGTGCATCAAAAACCCTTAAAAAATATGTTATCAAAAATTAATCTTGTATAAAATGTAATGCAATTACTAGCATAACTTAAAATGACAAACTCTATTTTTATCTCCTTATTCACAACAATATCTTTATCTATTCAGAAAATATATCTTTAAAAAATAAATTGTCAAGCTCGAGGTCATTTGTTAAAGTTACAACAAAAAGGTCGAAGAAACATATACTTATAGAAAATATATCTTTAATACATCAATCCTGGTGTCTTTCTTCGCCTGTTTCCCTTTTTAGCGAATGACTTATATTACTATAAATAAACGACCAAATGAATATCCAAAGAAACGCTCTTATTACAGCCAAAGATTACAAACAACTACATCCTACTTTGAAATGAATACCTTACAATCATTTGCATGTTTTTGCAGGCGTTATAAACAAAGTTTTATGACATTTCTTTTAGATATAAATGAAAAGAAATCTTTAAAGCAAATACTGCCAGTAATAATGGTTTTGAAACTAACAAGGAAGTTCTGCTGTGTGGTTTACTTTGACCTTGGATAGAGTTTGCATATGCCAGAGGAAAGAAGCATTTTCTTTTAACCGTTTTTTTTTAACTGGCTATATTGCAGCACTGCTTGGCACTACTAAAAGTTGCCAGCTAAAACTCACCTTTGTTACAGCTGAAGTCCGCGGGTGTATCGGTGCCACCATTTTTATTTCAAACAAAGCAAAGTTGTGCTTTGTTTGATGGAGGATATTACAATTTAAAAATTCAAATATTTTTTGCCGGTTAATTTTTAATTTTATTAAAGATTCAATATTTTGCCTTCACCGTATGGATTTCCGAAAATTCCATTTCACCAGTTAGAGTATGGATTAAATCCAGCGAACACGTATTTAAAATTTCAGGTTTCTGTCTATTGGCTTTAGGGATGACTTTCCTCCTTGTGCCCCACCACGTAGGAACATACGTGGAAAATTTCAACTTCCGAGTTTTAGTGGTTTGGTCTGACCGATAAAGGGGAATCTTTTCACTCTTTGGACTCTTATTTTAAACTTGCACCTGGCGAAACTCTTACTCCAGGGAACACATATTTCAAATCTCAGGTATCTAGCCAAAGGCGTTTGGTCAGGCCGCTAAGGGGGAGACTTTTTCCAAACAGTCAAAAATACTCTCTCAGCGGTTGCCTTTGCCAGGAGAGGAACATGTGTACCAAATTTGAACTTCCTACTTCCAGCAGTTTTGCCAGGCCGTCAAGGGGGAGAATTATCCCCCTATTTTGTCTTTCCTCGTATGCTTTTTCAACATCCAGACTAAATTTTAGCTTTCTATCTCCAGCGGTTAAGGCGGGTAGTTAAGTGGAAGACTTTTCGTACCTGGCAACTCATTTTCGCCACGGCCTTGGCCGTTGAATTAGCCCATACTTCAGGGAATGCATATTTTAAATTTTAGGTTTCTTCTATTTTTGCCCCTTCCCGTAGGAATTTTCGAAAATCCCGTCTGAGAGGACTTCTAGGCCGGAGGAGTAACCCATGTAGCAAATTTCAGCTGTGTAGTTCTACCGGTTTTGCCAGACTGTCAAGGGGGAGAATTTCCCATTTTTTGCCCCTCGTAGAATTTCCCAAAAATTTCCTCTAAGCTGATGTCTTAGCCGGACGAGGAACCTTCATATCAAATTTAAAGGTTCTAGCTACAGCGGTTAAGGTAGGCAGTTAAGAAGGAGACTTCCCCTTTCTCCCCTCTCCGTAGGAATTTACAAAAAATCTGCCCAGGAGGAGGAACTTTCATCCAAATTTCGTCTTCTTAGCTCCTGTGGTTTAGTCCAGGGGGAAAAATCTCTATCTTTTCTGATGTCTACAACTTAGAAGGAAACTTCATTACTCATATCAACTTTTTAGCTCCAGAGTTTTGGCCAGGCCTTTAAAGTGTGAGACTTTTGATCCTCTATTTTTACCAAAATTCCAAAAATATGCCTTATCAGTGATTTAGCGCACAATCCTGGGAACGCATATTTTAAATTTCAAGTTTTTAACCAAAGTGGTTTGGAGAGGCTATCAAATGACAAGTTTCCCCCTTATTGTCCCTCCGCGGAAATTCCAAAAATCTAGTTTTAGCGGGTTGTCTATGCCAGAGAAGGAACCTACGTGTCAAATTTCAGCTTTATAGCTAAAACGCTTTGGGCTTGGCGATGTTAAATGTGTGAGTGAGTGAGTCAGTCATTCATTTATATATAGAGAATATATTGGCGCTTTTCTATTAAAATGCCGGTGTCATAGACTATACTTCACTTTCATGTCAAAATAATAGCTTCTCAATTCTATAGATTTTATATCGTCTAATACAAATTTGTATTTTTAAAAAAAGTTCAATATGATACTTTTTTTTTTAAATTAAATGACACGCCCTCCAAAATGGGTAGACGGCACCAAAAAAAAGGTTCTGATAAATGAAACTTCAAAATCAACCTATTTTAACACCCGACGTAGAATATTTAGCGAATAGAATATACATATTTAGGAATTTATAGACTGAAGGCGTATGATGAATATAACTGATTAATAAATATCACGTATACGGCTTATCGAATAGACATGAACGTTAGCCGTGCCCTAATGCTTTTTGTATTTGTTTTGGATATTAACAGAATGATTTTTAGATAAATTAATTATTTAGAGAATTAAAAAAAAATCAAAACGTATTGTGATTTAACACGTTTACTGTCCCAGGCAGCGACTGAGGATTGCCTCACACGTCCTTTTTTTTTTTTGGCAAAATCGGTGTATTTGGGATAAACCCCAAAAGCATATAAATACCTAGCTAAAAGGGTGTTTTTTTAATAGCCCACATATGGGCTGTGGACTCCATGAAGCAGAATCTTCTATAAATCGCCTCCAGAGTTCACAGACCACATGTGGGCTGCACATATTTTTAGCTCATAATGCATTTCCTATGAAAAAAACTGTAAATACTTGCCTAAACTAAAGAAAGGCGAACAAATCGCTGCTCAAAAAAGCCATGTCACTATCCTAAAATGGAAGAACAAAAGGGATGTCCTTATGATATCTACATGCCACGCGAGATGAACAAACAATGTTCAAGGGCCGAAACCAACGTCTGAAACCGAATATGATATTGGAATACAATGATCTGAAGAAAAGGTATCGACTTATTCGACGAATTATCAAGCTACTATTCGCCAATTCACAAGAGTCTGACATGGTACAAAAAAAATTGCGGTCCATGTTATTTTTGGAGTAGCCATGTTAAATGCAGTTTATTTGTACAATAAATTGAACCAGCAGACAAAATGTAAATTTTTGCAGGCACAAAAAGGTATTGTAAAAAACCTATTGGGCGTACAGGCAGCCAATTTACCGGTACCAATTACGCCGCAGAGTGGCTCATCTACAAGTATCTCCCAAAGAGCTAATGATCCGCCGACTGTCTCAAACAAGCATTTTCTTACACAACTGGATAGAAAAGACGTAAATCTAACCAGACGCAGATGTGCAGGTTGCTACAATGAACATAGACTGAAGGGCGAGGCAGCAGCTGCAACTAATAAAACAAAAAAAAATCACAGATATGCAATATTTGTACTAAGCCCTATTGTTTGCAATGTTTCCAAAGAGCTCATAAGGAATATTAAGTAATAATTGTTATTATTTTTCCAATAGATATGTTATCTTTTAATATTTTTTGTTTTTTTTTTCTATCAATCTACACTGTCAAGTTCACGTCAAATAAACGGGATTTCCTCCATGTTCCAGCACATATTGTCTTTTTTATGGTCTCTTCTGTGAAGTCCAAGTCAAATGAACGATGTTCTCTCAACGTCCATAATTCGAAAGCTTTTGAAAATTGCAAGGATAAACAGCCCACATATGGTCCCTGGACTGCTGGTGCTTTACGTTCACAGGCCATATGTGGGCTGTGGAATGTTAACGTATTAAATTATCAAAAAAGTGATAATATTCTGATGGTATAACAAGCTTCAATTCTTGTAGATGTTTCCATTATTTATTGGTACACTCTAAAAAATGCTTGTAAAATTACTACTATAAAATAGTTAAAGTTTTATGTAATATTACGAAAATTCGGTAAATATAAACACCAAATGCGTAAAACTTTTTTGTGCACACTTTCATATTCAATGATACACACACGCAGTATTTTTAGACACTATTTCTTTACAATTAAACACATTATGCCTAAAATTAGTATTGTTTTGTTAAATAAAAATTTTACGCACAAAGATTGTAAATATACTAACTTATAGTAGTAAAAAAAAAATATGACATTTTGAAAATAAAAAAAAAACGATACAATTTTCAAACCTAAAAAATAGATTCATTAGAATTTTAAATTTATCAATTATTTGGAATTTCTAAACAATAAATTTATTGTTTTTATTCTTGCTGTGAGTTAACAAACAATAAAATTATGTGAATTACTAAATAATAAATTTATTGTTTTTTAACATAAAACAAAAATTTTTTTGCTATATAATTTTCAATATCATGGTAGAAAATGTGCGCATTTTGTAGAAAAATTGTGTTTCTGTACGCACAAATTTGGTGAATTTACTCTTTAATTTTAAAATTTCATTGAATTTTTACGCACTTTTAATGTAATTTTACCAATTTTGTGTTCATCAACTTACGCATAATGTGTGTATTTTTTTCATTTACGCACACAGAGTAAATTTACCCAACTTATAGTAGGAGTACAGTTTCCTACTATAAGTTGAGTAAATTTCAACAGAAATTAATTAGAGTGTAGGTGACAAGTATGTAAGGGTTTGATTCAGTATCATGTGTATTCTTAAATTGGCTTGGGTAATTTATTATATTCTTCATCAAAATTAACTCTTAATTTAACAACAACAACATTTGGTAAATACTTCAGATATCTTAATTGAGCTCGAACAAATCCAATGCTCGTAAGTCGAATTAGTTTGGCATCATTGCCTCGAATGATTTATTGATTACGGTATCATTAATTTTGACTATTTGTCGTGATTCGTTTACTATTCTGATATTAGCATGATGTACACTGCAATCCAATCGTTTTAGCATGTAATCTGCACCTCAAAATCCATTAATTTTTTAGGAATCCGGAAAATGTATTTTAACAAACATTTAGGGTCGGTGTGAACTGACTAAATAAAATCTAAACTAAAATCTGGTTTCTAAATTTCTTTGTAACTTAAAATCATTTTTAAATATATTTCAAAACAATTTTAAACCCTTTTGTTAATTTATATTTGATTTAGAATTTATTTAGCCACATCGCACAGGGCCTTAAATGTATTTTATATGTTAAGTACGTTTGCATAAACAGTTGTAAAAAATAGCTTTATTATACATATTAACATATGCAGTTAAAATACATTTTTAATAAGTCTATAAACAGATTGTGGTTGATAGAGGATATTGCATTTAAATATACAAATACAAGATTTAAAAAAGTATTAAAGTTGATTTTTGTCTGTCATCAATGTACATTTTTCCATCAAAAATTGATTTTCCAGAAATTAGTTTATAAAAGGTATTGAATATAAATTCTCGATATATAAGCAAAAAAAATTTATAAATTGTATTAACTTTAATCATATAGGTTAATTTTGATGTCTAAACAAGCTATAAATATGAACTTGGGTGGGTATATTGTTTAACGAGTTTTTATATAATGAGGTTTGATGTTTGTATCTACATCGAATTGATTCGATTCAAAATCACTTTCTGATTTAACGATGCCAGTCCATTCGTCTGTATGTCCATGCAAACTTTATACTCAAACTACAGGCCCCAGATATAAATATATTTAAATGATATTTGGCCCAGGAATGAAATCTATAGAAATGGTTTAAAATCGATCCACAGTTAAACTTACCTGCCAAAGAAAAATCCTAAATAAATTGATCTTAAATGGTATTCAGATACATAACATTTTATATATCTGCTTAAAATTTGGTTTCTAAATGTTATATAAAAAAACGTATGCCACCAAATCTAAAGAAAATTGAACATATAAGGAACCCATAAACATACATTTCTTGTAACTGCACACTGTTCTATTTTCTCTCAAAGAACCAGACATGAATGCAAAAATACTTTTAATAAAAAGCGACAGGCTTGGAAAGAGTATGAGTAAAGGATAAAGGAAATTTATACATATTTTAATAGAAAAATAAAATAAGACACAGCTTTTAACGCTACTTCGACTATACCTATAATAATTATAAGTATGTACTACTCTTACACTCACCAAAAATAAGTCTGTAATGATAACTGAAAATTTTTAAAATTGCGTTTACTAATTTTTACACTAATTTAATTGTACTAATAATATTAATAATATTAAGTAAATTTTTTTTCTGATTTTATCAAACCAATTTTTAAAAGTTTACTTAATTTAGTAGTGGCTGCTAATTTTTTCTCTTTACCCTCCGATGAGTGAGAAGGTCCCTAGGGACCTTTTTGCCTTCTCAAATTGAAATTACTCCTACTTCGGCCACTACAACCTCTCTGTATTCTGTATTACTCTGTATTCCAAGAGTATTTTGTTGCGCATCTTTTGGAAAAATCAAGCTGATCGGATCATTACTTTAGGAGTTATTGAGGTTTTAGTGAGAATAGTACGCGGACGTGTGAATAGGTCCGTATGGACCTTGTACTGAATTTCACTAATAAATGCATGTTTTTGGGCATCATTATAATTTTTTTATTGTTTCAACACATAATTTACTTGTTCTGAACACAAAGATCTAAACTCAAAGACATTAGGGATGATGATAAAAACAAAAAATTCTAAGATTGTCTTTAAGGTCTTCGTGAGAACTATATTTCTGTCCAAAGTACTCGGGAGTCAATTTGCACTGTTTTCAAAAAAGCAAACCAGTAAGGAGTAAAAATTGTTTTGTTCTATTTTCAGGACGTGTTTTTTTGGAAAGTGCGTTAATCTTATAACTCTCCGCAAGAACTATCCAAGGCTATCAATAATCCCTTTTGAACTGTTCTCAGGAGAGCAAACAACCAATAATGAACAACTTTTTTTTTTCATTGACACGACTCCTATAGGGGTACTCCTTTGGAAAGCGGCTTTATCTTCATTCATTCTTGAGAGGAACAGGAGAACAAAAATCAAATAAGGAGCAAAAAATGTTTTTTTTTTTTTTTGCATTTACAGGATAATTATGGTCGTACACCCACGAAAGGTCAGCCCCACCTTAGGAACAGGTGCACAAAACGCAATAACCTTCCATACAGGCGAACACAAATGCTTTTTACCACTTTAGGGACCCCCATTTAGTATGCCCTTACAAAGTAGGTCCACCTTTTAGGTCCCCCGAGGAATTAATCCTGTCCAAAATTCTTAGGAATCCCTATAGAACTGTGCTTTTTTCACATACGGAACACCCACGGAAGAAAGCCCTTGGAAAGTGACCATCGTATAGGTATCATTGATAGTTTTGATTCTGTCCAAAGTTTCGGGCAATCGCTTCAGAACTTTTCCAAGGAGAGAAAAAAGGGCTGTACGAGAATTTATACGCGAAATAAATGTATTTTTATATTAAAACGACCCGAAACGAAGCAAGCCCTTAGGAATTAGGTCCATGTTATAAGTCTCCTCAAAAGCTATTATCTGCTGTACAAGGTTTACGGTAACTCCAATATTTTTTGTGGGTTTTTGGGGATTTCCGCAAGAACAGATAGCGCTGTCATATTTTGGTAGCGTAAGAAATGTATGCTGCCTACTAAATTTTAATATTTTGCTTTATGTTAAGGTAATTTAAATTTGTAAGTATGTTTTAATTTTTTGAAACAATAATTTTCTTCAAAATCCACTTTTTTCAAATTAGTAATTTTTTTCTTTGCTAATTTTAGCAAATCAGTTTTCAAAAATTTTTAAAATGATTTCTCAAAATTCTGTAATTTTTAAGATGAAAGTAACAAAAAAATTTACTAAATAATAATTTTTTACTAAAAATCGCTACAAAAATAGTAAACTGGGATTGAAAACTGTTAAAAAATTTTTCTATTAACTTTTTTTTCTGAGTGAACTAGTCGTCATAGTTAAATTGCTTGTTACCACTTCCTGGCTGTTTTCGGTTGTGTAAAAATTGCTTGGCAATTATTAAGATCCTTAAATATTTATTTTTTGTTTTTCATTAATTTAAAAAAAAATCATTCTTTACCCAAAAATCTCCATTTATTTTAACCTATTCTGTTAGTCCATTGTTAAGTATGGAATAATGCATTTAGCAATTAAATTAGTTTTACTTTTTCTCTATTTCTTTTTTTTTTTGATTATTTTTTAACTTGCAAGTAAGAATCTTTGTGCAGCCTTAATATTTTGCATTTCAGAGAATGCTCCAATTTCTTATTAAAATTGTAGTTGTACACTACGAATAATAAGATAATTTTATTTTAATAATTTTAAACAAATCTTGGGTATGAAATTATGTTGGCAAGCATTTTTAAAATAACAGTACTAAGCTTTCAGAATAATATAATTTTATCTAGCCTGTGTTTGGCCACCTCAGCTGTAAAAATACACTAGAAGCTTTGTACTTTTACAATTGGCGCAAGGAAATTAAAATTAGATCCAATGTAATAACCCCCAAGGAGAAAAATAAAATGACCTTAAATGAAATAAACCCCAAAGGAACGGAAATAATAATAAAATAAAAATAATGGACAAAATAAATGACAAAAAAAAATCCCCAAAAAAGATATGAAATCAATGACAAATATTGGGTAAATATTGGAAAACTCCCCTAATAATATGTGAAATAACTCCCAAAAAAATTTAACCCAAAAAAATGAAATAAAGCCCAAACAAATTTTATTTCCAAAAATTCATTTTTTATTAAACATTTTTTTTTTAAACATACACTCACAATATTATTTCGTTAAAAATAACTTAAAATGCATATTAAATTAATCGAAAATACAGTCACAAAGAAGACTACTGATTTTTCATTATATTCAGCACATTTTGTTGTTTATTTTCAATCATTGTTTAATAACCAACAAAAGTAGTAAAAATAATAGAAAGTTGTTTAAAATAACCATTAATTTTTTACTGACAAAAAGTTAGAAAAAACTACTTTTGTGGTCTGTTTTTCAAACTGAAATTTTTTTTATTTGTATGTAATTATAAAACACAACACACACACAGATGTACATGTATATTTTTATTGGCTTTATGTGTGTGTATATATGTTATTATGTTAATTAATATTTTCTAAAATACTTGTTTAGTTTTATCAACATTGAAACATGAAATTATAAATTGTATCGTCTTGCAATTTTAAGATGCATATTTTTAAAATGTCTGCAATAATAATATATATGCCCATAAAAACACGAAATTAATAGCACCTTAATAAAAACATTTTTAAAATAAATGAATTTTCGTTTATTTACTGATTTTATCTTAAATTACTTTATATAATTTTTATTTTTAGTGTACAACCAAAATGAATGTAAATATTTAGTGATTTTTTTTTTCTTCTGCTTTTCGGTTGCTACAATCTGTATTAACTAACTGCATAGTGTTCATTGTTCTATGAAGTTCCATCTTTACAATATGGGTGCAAATTATGTTGTAAGAAGAATAATAAACATTAAAGAATATTTTCCCAGGACATTTAATTCTATAACAAAATTTTTTACATTATTGCATTACTTAATTGTTCAAGTATCATAACAGTGGTTCTCAAATAGAGCATGTGTTTTTCTTGTTCTAGTGACAAAAGTTAACTTACCAGCCTTGCAATCAATTATACATCAAATGATTTGAAAGTAACTAACCGGTGGATAGTAAAAATATGACTCTACACAGAGAAAACAGATTCATTTTAACAACTTACTTCTGTGATAAACATCTTGGCAAATAAATAAAATTTTAACAACCGAATTTCCTGCCAACCGAATGGTTTGGTTAAAACCACCGATATATTTGCTTGTCGCTATAGTGATCGAAAAAATTTCATCGCTCAGACACCTACACTCAACTATAATTATAATAAAAATAGCTGTAGCTGCAGTTGAAATAGCGTACCCTACATTTGCATTTAAATCAACTGCAATATTTAGTAACTGTTACAAATTAACTGACAAATAAATACACATGCAGTTAAAATTTTTGTAAAACTGTACAAAAACAACTACAAATGCAGTTATGACAATAGACAAATATTATTGAAATACTGTAACAACTACTACTTTGGTAAGTTAAATTTAATGCGAAAAAATAGTAACTTTGGCTAGAAAAAAATTGTTTTTTTTTTTTTTTTGGTTTTGTTTTATATGCTCAGAAAAAAATTTGCGAACTACTGAATCATAAGACTAACAAATGTTTACAAAATAAATACGAATCTTACTTGAGACTTCAACTAACTTTAGGCATTCGCACTTTCCTCATCACAATAAAGACTTTACAAAAACAACAACAGACCAAAATTAAAAAAAAAAAACAAACATAATAAATATTTTAGTAGTAGTACACAAAAACTTATAACTACCCAACAACAAAACAATAATGAGAAGAATAAAAAGATACACCAGTGCAACTGTAAAATATAGTGTTGATTTTATAAAACAACAACAAACTAACAATAACAAAAACAACTAAACAATAAAAGGAAGCAAAGGGATAATAACTATAAGCACACAAACACACAACTACAAAACGAAAAGCAAGACAGGCTGACGGAAGGACAGACAAAAAATATAGTAGACAGACAGACATGCTGAATAACATAAACAAAAGTTACATAGTGTTATGTAAGTTGTAAAAAAAGCCATAAGGGTTTTTAGTTTTGTTTTTTTTTTTTTTTTTTTTTTTTGTTGTCGCAAAACATGACCCTACAGGAATGGTAAAGTTTATCTAAAAGAACATTTTTTGGTAAATAATATAGGACGAAATATGATTTATAAGACAGAAGTCGCATTTAAATTTAACAAATAATTAAACAACAACAAATGTATCACGTTTAAAACAGTTTGTAAGTTAAAATAACAGAAAATGTCATTTACAAGAAATGATACTTCATTTAAAACCCGGTCTACTCACTTTATTTCCTTTTCTATACTGTTTAAACAACTGACACATCCGTAGAAAACAAATGATTAATCAGTTAAAATAAATGTTAAAATTTTACTTTCCAATTCCGTAATACATAACTAATTTATTCATTTATTTAAATTTGTTTCCGTTTTTGTATTTTTGTTTATTTTTTTTTATGCTACAAAATGTATGTATGTCTAGAGCAGTGATCGGCACTCATAGCACACAGAGGCCGAACACAATCAGCTATATACACGTACACAACGCGATTGTCAACCACTCTCACAGCTAAGAGCACAAAAATACAATTATTTCAATCAGTAGCATGCTAACTTTTAACAAAGCAAGTATATGCCGCTTGGTTGAAGGAATAAAGTACACTCTAAAAATTTATTTTTTTTATTATAGGCATTTATTTTCTAATTGTAGGTATTTATTTTGTTTTTCGTTTACATTTTAAATTAAAAATGTCCCAGCAAAAACAAATGGAAGTGATTCTTAAGGAATTAATTTTGCATTGATTCCAAAGTATCGTTTAGTTCTGATTTTTCTCTTCCAAGGCAGTTCATTTTCACAACTTTAAAAAATGTGATTTTTTGAAGAAATTTAACACTTTTTGTATCTATGACGGGAAACTTATTTTAAAAACAACCAAAGTTAAACATTAATCATAGATATTTCTCTATAAATTTGACATTTATTACTATGCTTTAAGTTTAAGAGATTTAACATTCTTAAAATCGTAGTTATTACACAGTACGACAAAATCAAACTTTGAGTACACATGAGAAATGTTAACAGAATATGAAAATAAGCTTAAAATAACGAAACACGTGTCTCGGCGCTTTACTGTAGCACGTCACAATTGTGAGAAAATCGATTTCGTACATTTTTGGTTCTCTTTTAACTTTACATGTAAATTTATAAATAAAAATTCACATTTAATTCCCTTTTCAAGCATGAAAATCGGTTGACCCATTCTGTTTTTATAGAACTTTTTATAAAAGCATTACATTGCAAGTGAACCTCCACGGTCCTTCGAAGTTTAAAAATCGATTTTCTCAAAATTCTGACGGGCTACAGAAAAACGCCGAGACACGTATTTCTTTATTTTAAGCCTATTTTCATATTCTTTTAACATTTCTTATGTGTACCAACCACTGTCGTACTGTGTTATTGATACAAAAAATAAAAAATTTATTGTGGAAAAAATTGCAAGAATTTCGAATAATATAATTTTATAAATAAGGCCCGTTTACTGAATGTCCCGTTATAACCAATAGTCAAACTCAAACTTTATATGGGAAATGAAAATGTGGCTTAGGCCCGATTACTGATGTCCTGTTTAAATCTAAATTACAAATTCAAAATTTATTTGGGAACATCAAAAGATCCCATTTTTCACTGAACCATAAAAAGGGCTTTTGATGCAATTAAAAGGGATCATAAAAGAAAACTTCCACCCTATGACACCCCTATGTAAAAATCATTGGTTCCGATCCAAATTTTCACAACATTAAAATCAAAATCACAGCTTCTTTTTCTCTTCTTTTGCTACTTTTTTTTTTTTTTTGCTGGGGTGGAACGTTGAGTGGGAAGAATTACTTTTATTTTCTTTAAATTATTATTATGGATTATTTTTATTTTTTATAATAGAGAAAACAAAACATAAAATGTTTTAATTATTTTAATTATTTTAATTCAATGAATACGGATATTCCCTTAACGATTAATTTATTTATAAATTTATTCATTCATTTATCTAGAGAGACAAAATAATTTCTTACGGTGTAAAACACTAATACATTAATTTTCTCTCTTTCTGCCAACCACTGGTCTATAGACACATTCTAAGTGAATTTGTATTTATGTGTGTTTATGAAGTTCTTGAAATTTAAATTTAAATAATTTTGTATATAATCATATAATTTAAATAAAAAACAAACTGGAAATTTTTTGAATATACATATATATAAATTTTTTTTTAAACAGGTTGCATACAAATTTTAAATTTGTAATCACTGTAACGGACACAAATAAACCACAAATTTCCATTTTGTGGGTAATTTTTTATTAAATTTTAAACAAATGAAAAAATAAATGCAACTGAAAAAATCGGCAAATGACAGTAAATTATATCGAACAAATGTATAAAAAATTTTAAATATATATTTCTTTGATAAATAAATGTATGTTTCTTTATTTTTAAATGGAACGGAAAATGTTTTTATTAAATTACAAACAAGAAACTACATAATATTCTGAGTGCAGCTAAACCCAGCAAAAATAAATGAAAGTGATTCTTAAGGAATTAATTTTTCATTGATTCTAAAGTATCGTTTAGTTCTGATTTTTCTCTTCTAAGGAAGTTCTTTCTCACAACTTATAAAAATGTGATTTTTAATGAAATTAAACACTTTTCAAATCTATGACGATACAAAAAGTAAAAAATTTATTGTAGTAAAAGTTGCAAGCATTTCGAATAGAGATAAATAAGGCCCGATTGCTGAATTTCCCGCTAAAATTTAACGAACAGTTAAACTCAAACTTTGTATAGGAAACAACAACAAATGTGTTAGTTAAATTCCCAGGTAGAAGCTAACGGGAGATTGTGAAACTGAGGCTAAGGCTCGATTACTGATGTCCTGTAGAAATCTAAATTACAAATTCAAAATTTATTTTGGAAGAACAAAAGATTCAATTTTTCACTAAACCATAAGAAGGGCTTTAGATGCAATGAAAAAGGATCATAAAATAAAACTTCCACCCTATGACACCCCTATGTAAAAATCATTGGTTCCGATCCAAATTTTCACAACACCGGAATCAAAATCACTGCTTCTTTTTCTCTTCTTTTGCTACTTTTTCTTTGTTGGGAAGTCCCAGTTAAAAGCAAACTGGAGATTTCGCAATGAGGTAGAATTAAAATATTTTAAAAAAATATATTTCACGTATTTCTGGCTGACTAGTCAGATTATTGCAAAATTGCATACAGCCATAGCCAAAATAATTTCGAACTGACACCCACTAGAATACGAAATTTTTTAGGTTAACCAACATATGTTTGAATATATTCATAAGCCGCATCTGACATATCATTTACACAAATCAATAATAAAAATACCTTACTGTTTTGTCATATGTAACTGGTGGAATTTCGACCGCTTGCCGGAATTGGTTCCAAATTATCATATAGTCTGCATGCCCGATTTTAACATTTTGTCTAGTTTTATTTGATTTCTCCAATAATTAGGAGTTGATTGCGTATGAGTGTTATTTAATTAATCCAAATATTACTTATGCGCCACCTAACAAAACAAAGTTTAGTATATTCCTTATAACAATTTAGAACTTTTTCCAAAATTACGGGGTTCTGACAGTGGAATCTGGCAGAGGACGCAAAAATAAAATATACGTGTGTCGGCGTTTTAAAAGATCACATCGGATTTTTTTTTTTTTTTTGGGAAAGTTAAATTTCCCCCTTTGGCCTGTTCGTGCAGCATAACGGTATATAAAACTATGTGTTCTTTACATTTGAGGTGCAGGATATCTTCAGCAACTTTGTAGAAAATATTAACGCAAATATTTTTGTGGAACATGTTAACCCTGTAACTGCACCTCAAACCAGCACTTTTTGACTCTATTCTAATAAATCGTTAAAAACACTTCCAAAAAGAGGGAGGGCGAGAATGTAGAGTTCTACAAAAATGTTGGCCATTAAATTTTACTACATACGTTAGAATACACCAACGCCCAAAACTTAACACAAGCGCCTAAAAAACCTTACAAATTTTAAATTGCTCTTTCGATTTCTTGTCAGATTTTGGAATAACCAACATAATCACCCTTATTCTAGTTGTCGTTATCAATGTCGTCGTCGTTTTTGAGTCAACATCACTTTGCTTCGACGTCGACATCACTTCGACACCAAATTGGTATTCTAAAACAGTGTTGTAACGACGTCGACAGTTTATCGATTGAAACAAAAACACATCTCTAAAAATTGAGTCGGCAGATTTATTTTGTTTATTATTTTTGCGAAAAAATGTTTTTTATGTGTAATTTAAATTCTGATACCAGTGATGAAGAAAATAAAGAAAATCTAGTATTGGAAAGAAGGTTTCTCATACAGAAATCCACTATCAAGCAAAATCAAAGTCTGTTACTTTAAAGAATGTTAATCTTCTAATTTTTTTAAAAGGTTTGAAAGTTACTTTCAGCTAAATAAAACAGCCTTCAAAGATGTGCTGGAAACAATAGCACCTAATTTGAAAACCGGAATCAAGTCCACATTTATTTCCAAAACAATAAAGTTGGCAGCTACATTAAGATTTTTAGCTCAGGGGTCGTACCAGCTCAGTGTTGGAAACGACTTTAACTTAGGGTTCAGCTGTTTCTGAAGCTGTAGAAGTTCCAGCGGGCTCAACATAAATTGCTGGAATCTTCCGCCACCTGTAGCATAACACTCGGCTTTGTTGGCTACCATTTGCTTTTTAACTTTAAATTTTAAGTCTCGTCAAACCTATAAATAAATTTTGTTATATTTTTATAATGCACTTTATATGATCATGCTTTCTTTACCTTCTGCCATCCAGTTCACATTATTCTCGGTGGGCCAAGTGCATCTAATAAATTTGATATTTCTTCCCATTTTTTCGTTTTTTTTTTTTCAGTCATTACTTTTCCTCAAGTCGTTACTAAAAATTGTGTCGACAAAATCAGAGTCGTTTCAAGACAATATCGTCGTCACATTTTCTTACAGAATACCAAATACTTGTCGACAGTTATCAATTATTTTAGATAAGGACAATGGGAATCCCAATTTCAAATAAAAATCCCAAGACGACATTGTCTTGTGTCGATGACGACAACTAGAATAAGGGTGAATATATTTTTAATTTATCTCTTAAAGAGGGTATTTTTGTTGACCGATGGAAATTGTCAACTATTACACCAGTTTTTAAAGATGGGAGTAGGGATTATGTAACTTGTTATAGACCTATTTCCAAGTTATCTTGTGTTTCTAAAATTTTTTAACATATCGTCTATAAAAGATTGTTTTTTTTCTTACAAAGTCGTGGATATTACCTAATCAACATGGCTTTTTTTCTGGTAGATCTACAACAACGAACTTAACTGTCTTTAGTGAATATTGTATAACAGCCCTTGAACAGGGTAGCCAAGTTGAGGCTATTTATACTGATTTTTCTAATGCTTTTGACAAAGTGTCACATCACATTCTTTTCTTAAAACTGCAACAGCTTGGTTTTCATTCTGTTTTTCTAAATTGGATTAAATCATATTTATCAAATAGAGTATGTAAGGTTGTTATGGAGAGCTTTGAATCAAGGCCTTATATTCAAACGTCTGGTGTAACTCAGGGCAGTGTTTTGGGTCCACTTCTTTTCAATTTGTTTATAAATGATATTTCTGCTTGCTTCACCAATTCTAAATTTTTTATGTATGCAGATGATTTTAAAATATTTCTTAAAATTAACTCAATTGTTGATGTTTTTGATTTACAAAACTATTTAAATAATTTGTATGAATGGTGTACGTTAAACAACTTACATTTTAATTTTTCCAAGTGTTTTCATATTTCGTTTAGCAGATCTCTGAACCCTATTGTATTTAATTTTAATATTAATAATCATAATGTGAAAACAGTTAAGTCTACTCTTGATCTTGGTGTGGTTTTTGACTCGTCATTGTCATTTGTTCCACATGTTGATTACATTATTCCGAGAGCTTATAAAATGCTTGCATTTCTCAAAAGGAATTCAACATATTTTTCTGATCCTTGCACGTTGAGGTTAATTTATACAACATTTGTTAGATCAAAGTTAGAGTATGCTGCGGTAATTTGGAATCCCTTTAATTGTATTCATGTCTCTCGTATCGAGAGAGTTCAGAGGAAATTTATTAAATTTGCTTTAAGTTCATTTGCCTTTGTTGATCCTATACCTTCATATAAATCTAAATGCCTATTTCTAGGGTTGCAGACTTTGGAATATCGTAGAATATACCAATCTGCATTACTGGTTTTTGCTATAATAAATGGTTTAGTTATTTGTCCTGATCTACTATCTCTTATTCCATTTTATGTCCCGCCTAGAAATCGTACGTTAACACGCACATTTATTCATCTTAATCAAATTAATTTTGATCTTCAACAAAATTGCGAATATAAATCATTTGTAGAGTTTTGCACGTCAAAATACAAATTTAAGTTATTTCTTAATACAGTTTTTAAATAATTAAGCTTTATTGTATTAAGTATTTTAAGTAAGTATTTTTGTACTATTTTTTTTTTAAGTTATTTAATCATAGTCTGTAAGAAATTTTGTTTCCATAGACTGAATAAATGAAATAAATAAATAAATAAATAAATAAATATTAGTATGTAGGTGATCCCAAAATCTGACTCATAATATGTAGGTCTTCAATAAATCTGACTAAGAATCTGATAAGCTATCTTGAATTTGACTGGTTTTTGATAATACATAGTTATCGACGTAATACTAAAAAAATAAGAAATAACGAGAGAATCTAAATATAATGTGAAGGATGCAATTGATTTTAAGGCGCGAATTAATAACTCTATAATAAACGACGATGAGACCCTCATCTCTTTCGATGTAGTGTCCTTATTCCCTAGCATTCCAGTAAATTTAGCCCTCAAAACAATCGAGGGAAAATGGAATATAATAGTGAAATACACTAAAATTCCAAAACAAGTGTTTATGGAAATTCTTATTTTCTGTATCAAAGATACACGTTATTTTAGATATGACAATCACGTTTATGAACAGAGAAAAGGGATGCCAATGGGTTCACCAGCATCAACAGTTATTGCTGATATAATAATGTAAGAGTTATTAGATGTGTCAATGGAAAAAATGGAAACTAAACCAAGAATTTTTAGGAAATACGTAGATGATTTGTTTTGTATTTTAAAAACGGACAAAGTGGAGAACACTTTAAAGATTTTAAATTCATACCACCGACAAATCCAGTTTACGAAGGAGGAAGAAAAGGATAATGAACTGCCTTACTTAGCCTTCATTATTATCAGGAAAGGCAACACCCTTAAGTTAGATTGGTACCAAAAAACCCACCGCATCAGGTAGATTAATAAATTTATTTTCTTAACATCCAAGAAGAATGATTATAAATACGGCTACCAATTTTATACGAAGGGTTCTGGAGATTAGTGATGAAGTTTTTCATAAAGGAAATAAGAATAAAATCATTTATATCTTGAAACAAAATGATTTTCCTAGGAAAACAATACAAGATTTAATAAAACATGTAGAAAATAAAAAAATCGTTTGCAAAGAAGATAGACCACATAACACCTACAAATCAATGGGGTACATTCAAGGTTTTTCAGACAGAATAAAACACTCGAATATTTATGATAAAGATAAAATTGTAATTGCATTTAAAACTAACAACACTCTTTACAAGCTATTTAGTAGAACAAAAACAAAATTGGAAAATGTGGATAAATCTAATGTGATTTACAAAATCAATTGTCAGGGTGACGGGTCTAGTATATGCGATAAAGTATATGTTGGGACTACCAAAACAAAACTAAAGACACGACTTTCATCCCATAAGTCGGAACACAAATCGCTTCACAAACCACTCGAGAAAAAAAAACTGCATTAGCAGCCCATAGTGCGTTGACTGGTCATAGACCAAATTTTAACAAAGTGAGCATTCTACAAGAAGAGACTAATTATCTAAAGAGATACACTCTTGAGATGTTACACATCATTAATGTTAACCCGAATCAGAGACTCAATTACAAAACTGATACAGATAACTGTGCTCAAATATACCGACTTACAATAAACAAATACCGACGACCTAACAACAAAATTAGTTGAAAATATATATTAAACGTATAAAGACGCTTTCAACTCAGCGTTTAATTATCAGTTAATTAAATGAATGTATTAAATGTATCTTTGTTTTAAATAATTAAGAAAATCTTTGTTTTATTTAATGTGTTAAATTAATGTGATTATAAATATATTTTGTTTTAGATCCTCCTGAAGATGAACAGCGAAGTTGTTCGAAATATTGAGGAAAAATAAATATTTAAAAATAAAATATGAACTTGAATTTTTATTTTTAACTATATGACCTTGAGCCGAACCAAATCTAACACACAACAATTGAACAGGTCAACTATAGAAATATTTAACAAATTGTATAATTTTCAAAAGAACTCAATTAAAATATAACAGTATTTAATTAAGCAACATTGAAATTACAAATTTAGTTTTGTTTTATACAAACTCTATATTAAAAGGACTGCATACCAACAATACATTGCACAATTAATATACACAATACATACAAATGTTTTTTGATATTTTTAGACTACAGTTGTTGTTGCCTTTTAGCTGAAAATGACGACCATGAAGTTAACAATGACTGGACCACAAAGTTTATTTCTTAAAGAAAACACCAAATTGAAAAATAAACACAAACCAGTGTTAGAAAAACAATATATAAACTTGTATATGAATTTCTTCGTCTTGGGAACATCATCATGTGTTGCTATTGCTTTATATTTCTATCTTATTTTTTAATTTTCACTATAAATACATTGCCAAAATAATTTTTCATACAGAATACAATATAAACTTAATACTGCATTTATTTTCCCAATAACAAAAATATAATAAATATGGTGCCATATATTAGGATATCTTATTTGATATTTTCACATATCTTGATTGATATGATTTGATCACAATATTGATTCTATAGCTTTGTATAAACTAAGATAAATTATAAGAAATAAATATAAAGATCATAAGAAATAGATCTAAATTTTTATATATTACTATATCAAGTTTGATACAATTTGATGTAAAAATGTATAACGTTGAATATTGATAAAAAGAAAATGATTTTTTATTTTATTTATTTATAATAAAATGCCGCAAGCCCAAAGGGCCAAAGTTGGCAGTACTACAATACAATTCATAAAATAACTTAAAATCATAATTATTATAAAAAACACATGTATGAAGTCCCTGATATTTGCACAAACCATAGCCTAATATTGCAAGAAAAAGAATTGAATGATACCAGCCTGCAATAGCAAATCTACAAACTCGACAAGAAAATGGCTTTAAAAGTTGATAAAGAGTGTGAAAATTTACGATCCTGGTAAGGTATCGTAGAATTCCACAATCTAGTGGTATTAACACAAAATGATCGTCTCATAATGAGTGAGAAATGTCTGGGGAAAATTAAACTATGCGTTCTAGTAGAAGCAATAAAATGGAACTTGTCTAACAAGTATGGCGGATTACTATATTTTACAGCTTTATAGAAAAAATAAATTTGCCTTAAGTCTATATATTGACTAAATTCACATCCCAATACCTGTCTTCGATATTCAGCAACATGATCTCTAAAACGAAGTCCATATATGTAACGAATAACTCTATTGAAGCATTTTTCCAACCGATCAATATTTCTAGCAGATGTACATGAGTAAAACCTCAATACAATAAAGAAAATGTGGAAGACACAACGCAGTGTCCAACAGACTCTAGATATTACCAAATTTACATGTTGATCAAAAGAAAGACTATTGTCCAAAATAAGACCCAACACGCAAAGAAAAAACATGGTTAGGTCAATCATATTTGAAGAGCATCATATATTTTTGGGTTTATGGTTGTGCCAACCATAGTCGTACTATATTATGGTTATTTTATTATGATAATAAAATAACCATATTTTTACCATAATATGGTCCCTGCAGATATATTATGATTCAAAAATTACTAAATTATAGTCCTAAATAGACATGTTCTAATGAATGTATCATAATATGACCGCACGTAAATATAGTATGCTCAAAATTATATTATAATTCCTGGATTATCATTATATGATGCATAATCTAAGAAACTTTCTTAAAGAAAAAGTTCTTAGAAACTATGAAAAAGCTTTTTAAATTTAAGAATATTCCTATGGAAATGTTTCTTCTAAAAAAATTAATATTAAGGACTTTTGATGAAAAATTGTTAAGGAAAAAAATCATAGACTTTAAGAACTTTTTTTTCAAGAAAAGAAATTTTTCTTTAAGAAAAAGTCTTTAGAATTTAAGTATTTTCTTTAGAATCTATGAATTTTTTCTTTAAAGAAAGGCATTAGAATCTAAGTTTGTTTGGAATATATGAAATTTTATCTAAGAAACAGTTTGGACAATCTGAGAATTCGTGTAAGAAATCTTTTCGTACAAAAAAAAATCATCGGTTCTACAGACTTTTTCTTATAAAAAATATTTTATTAATATTTTGAGAACTTTTTACAAGAAATTAGTTATCAAACAATTATTTTTATTGAAAAGAATTAAAAAATATATTTGTCCAGTTTTAGTAAACAATATATGTTTTTTAAGATATTTTGTAGTAAAAACAAACTGACCAAACTGATAAAATTTTGGTTTTTATGACTGTAAATGTTAAAGTCATGTTTTATTTGATGTATAATTATTTATTGATTGTTGCCAGAATTTTATCGTTGCATAATTATCATATTTTTTCATAGTCAGAATTTTTGTTACCACAGTATGGTTACAGCCAATCATGATATAAATTAGTAGGTGCTAATCATAAAATAGTAAAATATTTACTTAATAATGATGGTAGCGACCATCAACATGATGGTAAGAAAACCAATAACTTGGTTGTGACAAACATACCCGATTGCTACAAGCACAATATAGTAGCAGTGATCATATTGCAACCATGTTTTTTCTCTGCGTGAATGATTTATATTGTAAGACAATTTCCAAAGGCTCGTTATCTAGTAAAATATTTAAATTTATATCAGAATATTTCGAAAAAATCATGATTTAACACTTTAATGGGTTAAGTTCTAGAAAATTTGCCTTAGACCATTCCACTATACGACCAAGATCACTATTTACACGATTCTCAAACCGATGTAAATTAGAAAACTCCAAAGTTGCTAAAAGTTGAATATCATCAGCATACGTATAACACGTCAAAAAAGATATATTCTGAAAAATGTCATTTATATACAATAGAAATAGCAAAGGCCCAAGTATAGAACCTTGAGGAATGCCTCTATATACTACAACAGGGGTGGTTAAATTATAAGGGCCGATGTGGAATGTGAACCACAACTAAACATCAAGTTTTTTTCTGCATTTCATTTGAAATTTCTCAATTTCAGACTAACTTAATTTGAACCATGGAAAGATACATAATCGAGCAACGCATAAAAGTTATTCAGGTTTATTATGAAAATGGGTGTTCAAATCAAAATGCATTTCGTGAACTTCGTGATTTTTTTTTTTTGTCAGTATAATCGACCAAATGTGTCCACAATTGGGAGAATTGTGGGCAAATTTCAGCAAACCGGGTCTGTGAAAACACCTGTGCATGCTCGCCCAGTTCGTTCTGCAGAAAACATTGCTGTTGTTCGCGATAGTGTGTCATGAGGTTGGCCAAGCATTTACCGTGAATGGTGTTCGATATCGCGAGATGATAATGAACTTATTGTGGCCAGGCATTGAGGATATGATCCTGGACGACATGTAGTTTCAACAGGACGGTGCCACTTGTCACACAGCTAACGAAACAATGGCTCTTTTGCGCGACAAATTCAATGGCCTTGTTATATCACGTGGTAGCGATGTCAATTGGCCGCCAAGATCATGTAATTTAACACCGTTTGACTTTTTTTTTGGGGTTATTTGAAAGAAAAGGTGTACGTCGATAAGCCAGCAACAATTCAAGAGTAAAAGATAAGATAATTCGGCACATTAACGGCATAGAACCTCAATTATGCCTCAGCGTCATCGAAAATTTGGACCATCGGATGGAGCTGTGCCGCCAAGGTCGCGGCGGCCATTTGCCCGATATTTTGTTTCATACATAATTGAACCCTAGCATATTATCATAATAAAAATAAATGACAATATTTTACTAAATTATTTGTGTTTTATTCAAAATCAACATCGGCCCTTATAATTTAACCACTCTTAAAATCTATTTTTAGTCTGTTTCGAGATCATAGGAAAATTTTGTTTTTCCAAATGAAATTTTTTTTCTTATTTTGTTATGCATTCCACCCAGCTTGTGTCTGAAAACTTTTTCTCTGTATTCTCCATGATTACTAAATCAAAATAAGAAAAAACATTTTCATTGAAAAAAAAAAAAAAATCTGCTATAAAATAAAAACTTTACTGATAAAAAAAATAATTAAAATATTAAAAATTAGGTGTTGTGACAGTTTTTATAAATTTGACTTAGCAAAAATAGTCACTGAAAGCTATAAAATCATATTAAAGGGCTAAATGTATTTATAATATAAAATAAAATCACTTCAATCATTTTCTGCGAAGCCACATTTTCCCTAAGAACTCCAGTTCTTCCAAGTATTTTGAAATACAAGGACAAAAAATAAGCCAAAAAATAAAACATAATTAATTTTTAAGGAATCTACAATAAATTGAATTTTCTCATACATATTGCAAATAAATGAACAAAAAATTAAACTTTTCACCATTTCTCTAGAAAAACGCCTAGTTTTCCCGCGTTCTCTTTACTCTCTGAATTTGAGATTGAGCCGATAAGAAAAACAAGTGCGTTATGTTTTCTTCTTTATCGCATATAAAAACTTCAGTGCAATCGATGGGTGACCACAAGGATTATTGCAAAGAAAATTTTACCTCACTTGATGTGTGAAAAGAAAAATTGGTGCCACCATAACAGGTCAATTGAGAAGTCCCCGGCCTGACACATAGATGATAGATGGACCTAAATCTATATGATTTTTAGTTATTTTGACAGCTGTCGGATCATTAGTTTGTAAATTATAGCATTTTGAGTGAAGCAACTTTTGTTATTGTGAAAAAAAATGGATAAAAAGGAATTTCGCGTGTTGATAAAATATTGCTTTTTGAGGGGAAAAAATACAGTTGAAGCAAAAACTTGGCTTGATAAAGAGTTTCCGGACACTACCCCAGGAAAACCAACCATCAAGGATTGTTATGCTAATTTTAGACGTGGTGAAATAAGCACCGAAGATGGTGAATGCAGTGGATGCCCAAAAGAGGTTGTTACGGACGAAAACATCAAAAAAATCCACAAAATGATTTCGAATGACCGTAAATTGAAATTGATTGAAATAGCAGGTACTCTAAAGATATCAACTGAACCTGTACATCATATCATTCACGAATATTTGGGTATTAGAAAGCTCTGTGCAAAGTGGGTGCCGCGCGAACTCACTTTTGACCAAAAACAAGTCAGTGAAAAAGAAGGCGAAAATGCATGAATTGGGCTTCGAATTGCTTCCGCATCCACCATATTCTCCAGATCTGGCCCTCAGCGACTATCTTATGTTCTTAGATCTCAAAAGAATGCTCGCTGGAAAGAAAGTTTCGTCGAATGAAGAGGTGATCGCCGAAACTGAGGCCTATTTTAAAGCAAAGGACAAATCGTGCTACAAAAATGGTATCGAAAAGTTGGAGGGTTGCTATAATCAGTGTATCACCCTTGAAGGGAATTATGTTGAATAAAAATAACGAATTTTGCCAAAAAACAATGTGTTTTAGTATGGTACGCCGGGGACTTTTCAGTTGACCTATTATATACCCAGCAAAAATTAAGCTGCCAAAGAAGCAATTAAAGCATTACTACTATGGCAAAGGCATCACTTCTTTTCTAATGGTTTCATCGATGAATTTCACATTAGCGTGTCATAGGATGGAAGTATTCAAATGTAGCTACCAGCATTACTCATACTTTACTCTAAGGAAGCAATGATAATATAATGATTAGGTATTCTGATGCATGAGTGCAAAATGTTCATATACTTTGTAGTATTTAAGCTTTAATGAAAATTTAATTCATAAGAATGCAGAAAAATAAGTTTAAAGAAGCGAAATGTATGCATTGATATACAAATACTCTTTATTAAAACAAAAAAATAATTCTGCATTAGTGAAAAAGCATTTTTGAAACATTTTTCGAAAATTTTAATGAATTTTTAGACAAATTTTAAAATATTTTTGGATAATTTAAAAACTGGTTGTATAATTTGGAAACATTTTTAGACAATTTCAAAATATTTTTAAACAATTTTAAATAATTTTTGCACAATTTTAAAACATCTTTCGGCAATTTGAATTAATTTTTACACAATTTTAAAATTATTTTGATAAATTCTGAATTAAAACTAGAAATGGTGTAGTGTTAAATAATAAACATAATGCAAAAATGCACAGATTCCGTCCTCATAAATATTTAAGGCTGAAAAAATGCAAATGACAGGCCAGCTACTTTCAAGTAAAGGTTAAAAAAATCTGTTTTTCTTGATATTTCAAAACTTTTATAAAAAATGCAAAACTGCATGAGGGTTAGAAATTTTTAAACTAAAATATAAAAATGATTAAATAAAAAAATTTAAAAATTTCATCAGAACTATTTTTTCAATTTGAATAAATGCTTTAGATTTAAAACAAGTAAAAAAGGCTTAAGTTCGGCTGTGCCGAATCTTTGAATACCCTCCACCAACTCTATTGTTTTTGATACAAACAATGTAAAAACATTTGAAGTAAAATTATGGAAGTGAAAAAAATTTTTGAGGTGAAAAACTTTTTTAGATGCGAAACGAATTTTTTTACGTGAAAAAAATTTTGTGGTGAAAAAATTTTTTTAGGTGAAAAAAATTTTTTGTGGTGAAAAAAAATTTTAGTGGTGAAAAAATTTTTTAAGGTCAAAAATATTTGAGGTGTACAAAATATTATTAATTTCTAAGCGATTGGTGAAAAAATATGAGAAAATATATTATATACCAGTCGCTACTATGAAATTGTACTAAAATACACCAATTTGTATGGAAAATTTAGAGGTATCTTTACATTTTCACGCATAACTTTTTAACCGCTGGACCGATTTTGCTCATTTCCAATACCAAACTGCTCGGGAGGATGTCCAACAATCCAGGTAAAAATAGGCACCCCCGCTTGCGTGTTCGACAGACAGACGGACATCGCTAAATCGACTTAAAATTGCATAAGGATCACGAATATATAAACTTTATGGGGTCTTAGACCTATATTTCGACATGTTACAAACGGAATGACAAACTGATATATACCCTCACCATATATGGTGGAGGGTATAAAAATATACGCTATACTATAACATATGCTTTAGAAGTAATGAAGAGTGATTTTTTAAGATATGCATCGGGTTTATATCCAGATCACTGCATTTGAAATATGAACTCATCAATTCTTTGGAAGTGCCTTAGAATAACACGAAAAAATTATAAAAGAATGTCAACTGAAGTTTAGGAAGCAATGAAAGAAGTTATAGTCACAGAATGACTACCATTTTTTTTTTTGCTGGGTACATAGTTATAGGATTTTAAAAAAACCCCATGTCGACTTGCAACTAAAACTGGAAAATCGGTAGTATATTTTAAATGTTTTTGTTAAAAGTAGTAAATATTAAAATAAAGCAAAGTTCTACAAATAAAGTGACCTGGAGGCTACTACAGTTTCCTTATGTCTAAGCCCTCTTTAGGTAGTACTTATTGTAACAATTATCTCACTGTCTTCCTATGGACTAACCCGCAGTGTAAAGATATAATTACTGGTGCTAAGAGCATCCAATAAAACTACTTTTCACTGCGAAATTACTTGTAGTTTCTGAGATAATGATGATTATGGAGGATCGACTATGGAATTTTTTATGCATTTTAATGCAAAATCCATACTAAATCCCAGAATTTCCCAGAGATTTATGCACTGCTAAATAGCGCCTTAAATTACCTTTGATTATAATATTGAGTGAAAACTAAATTTTCGATTTTTTGGCAAAAATTATGATAAATACACTGCCTTTTTTGACAAAAAAAAAAGATAAAAAAATTGTTTTCTCTCAATATTATACTCAAATGAAAGGCAACACTAAGAGCATCCAATAAAACTACTTTTCACTGCGAAATTACTTGTATAATGAGATAGCATAAACTCCTTTAAGCAAAATGTTTTAAACTGTAAAAGAAAATAAAAACTTTTATCATACTTTGATTCAAACATACCGTAAAAAAATGGTTTCTATATATTTTCTGTTTTCTATTGTCTTGTGAAAAATGTCTTTGTTTATTGGTTCTTCAATTTACACCTCCAAGGACTTAAACTTGGCCAAACGAACACGTACAATTCACATCAAAAGAGACTGCATTACGTACAACAACTAACATAGCAGTAGAACTTCAAGTCCTTTGCAAAGCCCAGAAGCATTGCATGAAAAACAATAACAACGATAAGAAAAGAAAAAATGTTTTCTTATTGCTCTATGAAAACAAAACGAAAACATGTTTTAAAATAGGCTTCTTACACTATGATCAACAAGTATCAATAGATTTAAATAATAATATAAAAAAAAAACTCAATTGGATTTTCCAACAATTTTCAATTCTAAGAGTTTAACAGTAAAGTAATTGAATTCAATTACTTAAGTTAAACAAGAAAATATGTATACTCTTAATGCACAGTGCAAGTTTATAATTCTCTGCTAGTGTTAAGTGTTTTGCAGTATTAAACAAAAAAAAAATTGACACTAACCGCTATGTTAACTTTGGGTAGTGAAAGGAGTTGAAGGTTTCGGAAGTAGTACAAGTAACTAGTAGCAGTTGAGTAGAAAAATTTCATCACGTTTGTTTAGAGTTTAAGTTTACAAATTGTCTTGGGCAAGCAAACATAGTTTTGCTTGTGCTTGTCTACAATTTATATAGCTCTCATTTTTATTTTCTTGCGAAGGATTAGATGTGCCATTCATTCTAGTTTTTTTATTTTTTTTTTTCATTTTCTTTGCAATGTTGTAACAATATGTTCATCATAATTTTTTTTTAATATAAAATGACAGTATGACATTAAGAAATTTGCCACAAGAATCACGCGTTGCAATCTTCATTGAATTTAAAATCAACTGTTTGAGATCTTAGAATGATATTTGCAATAGTATGTTAGGGTGGTAACTATTTTTGCCATAAGTTGATTTTCAATAGTTTTCGAGAATAAGTAGTAGGTGACAAAATTGTAAAGGGTGTCCCAAGAAGAACGCAATTTTTAAATTTTAAATAAAACACAGATATTTAAAAAAAATCGTGAAACTTTATTATATCGTAAAGTAGACAGAATGAGGTTATGTATGGAACAATATATCGTGCAGATGGCCGCCGCGGCTTTGCTGGCATGCACGCGATCTTTTAATGAAATTTTCAATGACCGTTTTACATGAATGCTGCGGTATTTCATTAATGCAGCGTCCAATTTCCTCTTTTAAGGCTTGAGTCGTCGTCGGCTTATTCGCGTAAACCATCGACTTCAAAAAACCCCAAAGAAAAAAATCTAATGGTGTTAAATCGCACGATCTAGGCGGCCAATTCTGATCTCCAAAACGCGAAATAACACGACCGGGAAATGACTGATGCAGCAATTGAATTGTTTCTCTGGCTGTATGACATGTGGTGCCGTCTTGTTGGAACCACATGCCCTCCACATTCATTTCTTCAATTCTAGGCAAGAAAAAACTGGTTATCATTTCACGATACCGAACACCATTGACTGTTTGCGCTTGAACTGCCTCATTTTCATAAAAAAAAGGTCCAATGATTCCTCCAGCCCAAAAACCACACCACACAGTGACACGTTGAGGATGCATTTGCTTCTCGTGAATCACTTGAGGATTTTCCTCACCCCAAATGCGACAATTCTGCCTATTGACGAAGCCATCAAGATGAAAATGGGCCTCGTCACTGAAGATGATTTTATCGGCAAAATCAGCATTTTCATGTTGTCTCTCTAATACCCAATTAACGAACTCCCTTCGCTGTCCATGGTCAGCTGGCTTCAGTTCCTGAGTCAATTGAACTTTGTATGCATGAAAATGCAAATCTTTCGTCAAAATTCGCTGTAAAGTGGATTTGGAGACACCAATTTGCTGAGCTCGGTGTCGAATTGAGGTGGATGGAGTTTGAGCAACATCATCACGTACAGCTGCGACATTTTCGGTCGATCGACCTGGTCGATGGCGCGTTGTTGTCTTTACATCACTAACAGACCCAGTTTCGGCAAATTTATCCATTAATCTCTTTACAGTTGACTCTTTTGGAGCATTATTGTGACCCCACATTGATCGCAATTTGCGAACTGTAGCCGCAAAACTTTCACCATTTTGGTAAAACAATTTCACAATGAGAATGCGTTGTTCATTCGTGTAGCGCTCCATTTTTACTAACCTCGTACCTTCTACTAGCAAACAATAACAATTGTTCAAATGTCAAACAATGACACTTCGAATGTTGCCAGATTTAAAAATTGCGTTCTTCTTGGGACACCCATTATATCCATGAAAAAAAATAATTACGTATGTATGGTCAGGTGTGCTTGGATCTAAAAATATATGATTAAATCTAATTAGATCTGGTGGCTAATCTAATCAGATATGGCATATGTGATACACTTAAGGGCTGATCTGATTAGATATAATGCCAGAACTGTTCCTATCTAAAGATATCTGGAAAACCTGGTGAGTTTTGTGAACAGATATGAACAGTTTTTTTTTTTTGACACGGATATTCTGTCTTTTATTTTTTTTTCGAATAACCGAATTAATAGCAAAGCTTTAACAACATTATTCAAATGAATTAATTACTTATTTGAAAACGATAATTTTTTTATTAGGAAACTTAAATAAGATATGGGAATTTATCATTAAAATAACATGAGTAAGACGTATAAGTATTAGGTTTTAGTAATTAATAATGCTCATACGCTTAGAAGTACGAATTTTTGTTTTGGATTATTTGGTGAACAATTCACTTAGACAATAATCTATGGATTTTATAATAAATATATAGTTTGATTTTCATTTCATTGCAATATGGGCTCTACGCCTAAAAGTTGTACTCTTCTATTTTTGCATTTTTTTTTTTCCGATATATACATTTTTTGCACCTAATTTACAGAAATAAATAAAAAAATATTAAACCCGATTTTAATACACACTTTAAAAACAATGCAATGTATTAGAAAAATTTTTGTCTAGCACCAAAAATATCATGGATTTGTTACATTTAATTGAATAAATTTAATATATTCCTCATTTTGTTGTCGTAGCAAAATAAATCGTAAATATAATTAATTCGTAAAGTGAATCTTAACGATGAAAATAACCCAATAAAACTCATCCAATTTAGAAATTCAAGTTGTATAAATTTTGATTAAAGTAAAGTCGATTTAAAATTCCAGCAGTTATTTATTTAACAAATATTTTTAAAAACATCAATTTTTGTAAAATAATATGTAGTATGCCTGTGGAAAACGAACCCGTCACATTACACATCACGTGACTGGTTCATTGTAATAGGGACCGATATACGCACCGTTTCTTTTACGGAAACTGTGGAGGGGAATGAGAAAACTGACAAGCTGGCCAAGGGTAGATTTAATCTGGTCCGTGTTAACCTTCAAAATACGAGACGATTTCGAATCACGAAAGCGCAGAGAGATCTGAAATGGGGATAATGCTAGCGCGATCACATAGGTTCTGTGGGGTGATCCGGACGTGGGTAAATTAAGAGGAATCGCAAGGCTGGGGAAGAATAAGCTTGCCAATATTGTTGGAATTCTCACAGACCACTCTACACTACGATCACACTTTTCAAAATATGGAAGGAGGAACACTGTGGTATGCAGGGCCTGTGGAAAGAACGATGAGTCTCTGGAGAACTTCCTTTGTTTTTCCCCGGCACGAGAGCGTTATACCGTCATTAAGGTGATTTGGGATAAATGAAGGGATACCTCAGGGATAGTGAATTCTTTAGATAGACCGGAATGTTTATTATGGCATAGTTATTGGAGAGCGCACAATATGCTGATTCTCTGGCATAGGTGTATGTAATGCATTTTTGAATGATTATAAATGGAGAATGGCCCTTTCTGTTACACTACAGGTTGGTTGAAAAGTTCCTGCGCTCGAAATGAAAGAATACTGTTTTTGTTACGAAATATATTTTTTTATTTAATATAATCTCCTAAAAGCTCAATACACTTGTTCCAATGATCTTCCAATAATTTTGTCCCACCCTTATAATGGTTTTCCGGAAGCTCTGCAAAATAACCGTCTACGGCTGCTATGGCCTCTTCATTCGACGAAAAATGCTTTCCACGAAGGAATTGTTTGAGATTTCTGAACAGATAGTAGTCACTGGGAGCCAAATCTGGTGAACACGGTGGATGTTCAAGCAATTCGTACTTTATTTCTTTGAATTTAGCCATCACCAAAACACTTTTGTTAACAGGTGCATTGTCTTGATGAAAAATGATTTTTTTCTTCTTTAAACCAGGTATTTTCTCACGAATTTTTTCATCCAGCTGATCCTTTCTGAAGATAATCAATCAACAAAATTCCTTTTGCATCCCAAAAAACTGATGCCATAAACTTCTTTGCTGATCGTTGTGACTTTTGAACAACCAGCTTCAGTCCACGTTCTTGTTTCAATTTAGGAGCATTGTGGTAGATCCAAGTCTCATCCAAAGTTATGAAACGACGCTAGAAGTTGGTTTTATTCGGCTTAAAACGCTCCAAATTACGCTGAGAAATTTTTTTTCGATCCAGTTTTCGTTGAATTGTTAATGTGTGCGGCATCAACTTTCCAAACAGTTTTTTCATACGTAATTCTTTATGTAAAATATGCTTGTTCGTCTGAGATGCCTATGGCATTAGCAATTTCACGCTTAGTCAAACTTGGATCTTCACTAACTATATTATGTACCTGCTCAATGATTTCTGCTGTGGTTGCAATTTTTGGTCATCCTTCGCGTGGATCGTCTTTAAGGCAGGTACGACCACGTTTAAATTCACCAGCCCAAAATTCAACGGTGCGTTTTGAAGGTGAGGACTCCTAATACATTTCTAACAATTGTTCATAAATTTCCTTTGCTTTTAAACCCTTCAAAACAAAGAATCTAATGACTGTACGATATTCAATTTTTTCCATATCAAAAAAAAAAATCAATGACACGTCAACTTCAAATGGCTAGTAAACAAAGAAAGAATTGACAGAATGACTTGCAACTTTGCATGTGTTCTCAAGACAGTTATACCAACTTTGAGCTAGCAGTGCCATCTCTTGGTGAGCGCAGAAACTTTTCAACCAACCTGTAGTTTACAACAGTTTTGCGCACTGATTTGCAAATATGTTTTTTTATGTATTTAAGCCTGCTAAAAAAAAGTCGTATCAAATTTTTTTCATGAATAAGTTTCCGTATTAAATTTTAAAAATTTCTTCAAAGTCAGTTTGACTATTTCGACATTATCCCGACTTAAGAACAAACAAAACGAACTTCAAGTGATTATCGTACTTGTGCAAACTTAGTGAAAAAGTTATACATTTTGTTAGATAAATTGGCTATATCTTCGGAACTCATCCATGGATGTTTTTAAATCAAAGGTATTGAAAAGGTGTTGTTCTAAGTAGCAAAACTGGAGTTTTATATACCTCCTGGCGCAATAATTTTACAGTTGCAATAAGGTTAATGTTTACCCAAATTACTTACTAACTCAATATAGTTTAGCTACTCTTTTAGAGATATCAAAATTTCAATAGTTAAAAAACACCATACAGAATCATAAATTGGAGTATAAAATCATATTAAAAAAAATAAACTTTATTGGAAACCACTTTAAAATCCTACACTTACACTTGTTCAACATTATATGATGTTTTGAAAAAAAAAATCAATAAAAGTATTACTAATATGTCTACCAACCCCATTAATCACATGCAGTAGAAATTCATTTGAAATGGTCAGTACAGTTAAAAGCTATGATAACATCACAATCATTATCTCTATCAATATTTTGATGGATTTTTGTTAAGGGTAATTTTTCTTTTTTTTTTTTTTTTTTAAAACATTGAGAAGTCAATCTTTTAGCTGTGTTAAAATGAATAACGAACATACACAGTGGCAACAGTTTCATTGTGACAATCATATTTGTAAACAGACGCTATGCCTAACAAAAATTTAATATATAGAAAACACAGTAACTCGTGTGACAACATAATTTTATATGTCTCAACAAAAATAAAAAAAAAAAAATGTAGTAAGTAAATTCAATGATTCCCTTTTCTGAGTGTACATCAGCGAGGGTTATATTAAAGTTTATCAATTGGAAATTCATTTTATTACTAAAAATAAATTGATTTTTGATTTGTGATTTAATTTTACTGCTATCGAACATATATACGAAATATTTTTGCTTTAAACTTCCTTTTTATTGTAGTAGTATATTTTCCCCCAAATCGAAAGATAGAAAAAGTTGAAACTAAAAGAAGTATTAGTTTTTACTTCCACCCTTTATGCAACTAAAATTGAAACTTTGTCTGTTTTTCTATTACATCTTGTAAAACTTATTCTATTGGATTGGGTGAAAAATAATATCGGTTAAGTTATTAAAGGAATCTTGCCTCAAAAAGAAAGATTTCATAATTATAAATCTCTCCTTACATATTTAAAATCGAGAGATTAAGATTTATTAAGACAATGTTTTTATATTTGAAGAGAATATTTGGACCAGTGGAAAACGTCATTTCAAAGAACAACCATTTTCTTTTTAATTTGGCAAAATGGTTCTAAAATTGTTGAGAAACACTTTCCAGAAATACAATGGATACAATGGAAGAGAAAGGAATTAGAAATCAGTTAGGTACCGCAGTAAATGTTGTACTAGATGTTCTCAGTATACAAAGAAAAAAAAATTTATTGTGACAACCAAATTTTTGGCCAACCTCATGGTTCCGCTGTGGTCATCAATATTTTTGTCTCTGGAGACTGAAATTCGGTTATTACAACAGAAATTCGGTGGGGACAAAATTTTTCAATTGACTTAGGAATACATTTGGTTGAGGCAACCAAATTATTCAGTTGCTGCAACCAAACCATTCTGTTGGCAAGACACTCAGTTGTCACAATTAATTTGTTTCCTCTGTATACTGGCGGCAGGCGACTAATGTTCAGGTTGAAGTTTTTATTCACAACTAAAGCTCTGCGGGAAAAGGACCTATCATTGTGATAGGGACCGGCCAGGGCACCCGTTTCCTTTTATAAGAAAAGGACCGGTCATTTTAACATGAGCTTGTCCTAGAAGCGTGTCAATTGCCCTTTGTGACATGTCACAGGACTGCTCTAAATGAACATGTCACACAACGAACTCCAAGGAACATTTACCAGAACTAACGTAAAATAATATGTCATAAATTTTAAACCGGCACGTGGTACACTCAGAAATAAAGTTAGTATAAAAATTTGTAAACGGTTTTCAATCCCACTTTACTATTTTTGTACTGATTTTTAGTAAAAAATTATTATTTAGCAAATCTTTTTGCTATTTACATTTTACAAATTACAGAATATTTACAAATTTTTGTTGCTAATTTCAGATATCATTTTACAAATTTTTGAAAGCCGATTTGCTAAAATTAGCAACCAAATTTTACCAATTTTAAAAAAGTGGATATTGAAGGAAATATTATTTGTAATTAAATCTTACACCTACAAACTTAAATTACATTAAACTGTTACATATATTAAAAAAAGGGATCGTAAGTGAATATACCGATTAATGTCTAAAAATAGGACATCCACTTAAAATAGCACTAAAAAGTTTTTTTGGTTCTAAAAATCAGCTCTCATTTAAAATTTGACCTTAAAAGTTAAAAGAATGACTAAAATATTTTTCAAAAAGAAAAAACAAAATGATAATTTCGTTTATGTTTTTACAATTTTTAAGCCTTTGATTTTTTTTTTTTTAATTTTGCCTAAAATATTTTTTGAAAAAAATAAATAAAATAAAAAAATTTTGATGCTTGATAAAAAAAATAAATTTCAAATTTTGTACTAATATGAATAATATTTAGTAATTTTTTTAGCTGATTTTACCAACCAGATTTTAAATTCCACTTTACAAAAAGTTTACTAAAATTTTGTAGCGGCTACATGTCAGCAGACATGTGTTGCTAAGATTAGCAAAAAATACCGCTGGGCTCAAATCAGCAAAATTTCCCGTAATAACAGCAAAATTTTCAGTTACCATTACAGACTTTTTTTGGTGAGTGTAGGTGCTTTAGGAACCGGTCCACTTTTTACCTATCTCGTAATATGTATTTTGGGAACCGGTCAAGTTTTCACCCACATCACGGGACACGTCCCAATTCCCAACGAACCCCTTTTTCCTGCAGGTCGGGTATATGACGATGTCATAAAAGAGGTCAAGTCAAGATAATTGGATTTACATTTATCAGAGTTGGCAATTTGGGCGAAGGTGCTTTTTAAATCTATGGAACATGGAGCTGACACGGCACACACTGGGGATTTTTGTATGGAGGTGAGGAAAAAAATTTATTTGTCAAAAAATGTAGTGATTTCATCACAAATTTAGTTTAAAAAAGTTAGAGAAATGTATATCGTTACCTACAATGTAAAAAGCCCTAACTTACAAAAAAATTTAAATTATTTTTTTAATTTATTATTTATTTTAAATCTATTTTTAATTTATTATTCTAAAAGAGCCTTATCTTCGCCCCTTATATCACTATGCTTTTGCAGAGGTATACTGCCTGAACTCTCAGTAATAGAAATTCCTTGAGGATATTTGTTACTTTTTTCTTTCGTGAGTTCTTTGTATGGTGAGTTCTTTGTATCCTTCATTTTGTAAGCAATGCATTAGATACTCGAATTTTTCTTTTGTAAGTTCAAGCTTTGTAAACATCCCCAAAGTTTTTAATGTAAAAATTTTGTGGTTGATTTTTGAAATACTTTTGTATCGTTTGGCGCGATCACAGCACTCCTCAAACGATTTGCGTGTCTGACCAAGTGCTGAGCTGGTAGAACATTCAGCCTCAGTAAACTTAATTGTAAATGTGCCTTCAAGCCAATTTATTTTCAAATCGCGACTTCTTACGATTAGAATCCTGCCATCTTTGTTTGAAGTTAGAGTAAAAGCTTTTATATATTGTATCCAAAATTTCACATGCTCTAGTATCGTTTAAGCTAACGTGCGATTGTTGCAAAAACTGTTTTAATTTTGTTCTGTCTTTGTCAAACTCCAGAAGCTTCGAGCATAAAACCCCATGAGAAATAGAAAAACTTTCCATTGTCGTAAAACTCTTGGGCCTTAGTTTCAGTTATAATTTTAAAACCGGAGAAAAATCGGTTGTACTTTTCGCGTTCGTCTAATAAATAATTAAAAAAGTGCAATTTCCTTTTTTCCTTTTAATTGTCCACGCACATTTATTATCGCTTATTACTTTGCTACCGCAATCATAAAAATCAAATAAAAATACTGGCAATCACACGCAAAGAAAAAACATAGTTGGGTGAATCATATTCGAAGAGCATCATATATTTTTAGGTTTATGGTTGTGCCAACCATAATTGAATTATATTATGGTTATCATATTATGATATTTTTACCATAATATGGTCCCTACAGTTATATTATGATTCATAAATTACCATATTATTGTCCTAAATAAACATTTTATAATGAATTTATCATAATATGATCTCACGTAATCATAGTATCTTCAAAATGTTATCATACTATGGTCCCTCGTAACTATATTATGATTATACTTATATGATCCAAAAGCTAAGAAAATTTCTTATAGGAAAAGTTTTTAGAAACTTTAAATTTAAGAATATTTCCTTTAGAAATGTTTTTTTCTAAAAATAAAAATTTATATTAAGGACTTTTTGAAGAAAAATTGTTAAGGAAAAAATCATAGACTTTGAGAACTTTTCTTTCTTTGGTTGTATAATTAATTATCATATTTTTTTCATAGTCAGAATTTTTGTTACCACAGTATGGTTACAGCCAATCATGATATAAAATAGAAGGTGCCAATCATAAAATAGTAAAATATTTACTAAATAATGATGGTAACGACCATGTTGATGTTTGGAAAACCAATAACTTTGTTGTGACAACCATACGCGATCGCAGCAAGCACAATATAGTAGCAATGATCATATTGCAACCATGTTTTTTCTCTGCCTGCAGATCGGAGTAATTCTTTTTGATTTGATTGTACCATTTAGTCTAAAATTTCAAAATATCCCCAGTGTGCGGCACCAAATTCTGAGGTTTTGGCCTTGGCGAGGGAGGGATGTTAGTTGGATCCTCTACGCCGTTGCCAATGTACATCATACAATAAGGGAAAGTATGAGTACACCCATACAACAGTATCAGTTGTGACCACCGAATTTGTTGCCAAACGAATTCTGGCAGTTACGACAACTATCCGTAAGTGAAGGAACTTGGTAAGTGACATCAATCTCTTTAAGGGGACTCAGTCTCAACACAAGCAAAACTGATAATGACAAAAGTGAGATTCAACAGAGACAAAATCCTGATTGCGCTGCGATCTGCTGTTAAAAGACGAGGTGAAGAATCTCAAAAACAATTTAGAAGACTATTTACAAGCGCCAAGAAATCAAGGCACTACGTACATGCAAATTATCCAAGTGGTGCAGCTACTGAAGAAGACCACTGATCTTCCAGAGGGCTCGTGACTTCAAAATGCCATCTAACAGGATCATAGAAATCCGTACTCTGTACTCTCAACAGGAGGGGCAGATCCCTAACCGTCCAATTTCCAAATTTTGGGATTAAGTCAGAAAATGTTTTTAACATAATTCCCTCACTAGAAGTTGAGACTGTGACCGAAGAAATAGGGTTATAAACCCCATCATAATTTTGAATCCCTTATCATGTTCACCGACTACATTTTTAAATAAAAGTTTTGTGGGTGTTTTTACTTCGGTGGGACTTAGGGGCTTTCTCCTCTAGGATATAACCGGCTTTGCTGACTAAGCTTTTATGTAAGAAAATGTCAGTTGGAAAAATATCCAAACACCATTTTGTATAGGCCCAAAATAAGCAAATTTTTGTATTTCAACACGAAAAAACTTTTCCTTCCATACAAATTTTGCTCTATCCCCAAATGCTATTCCATATGTGTTCATTTTATATATTTTTCCCCTTTTTCCCCTGCTGTTATCTTTGAATAACATTTTGCCGCGTATATGGATTTTATTTCATTGCATTTTTTCTGATTTTCTTACACATGGTTTATTTTCTGATAACTTTACTAACAAATGTTACTTTAACAGTTTCAGCATAACGTGAGCTAGATTATATCTAAAATACAAAAAAAAAATCAAAATGAAAAATATCATTGCCAGTAAAGTCAGCCAACCATCAAGTTTTCATCATCATCATCATCATCATGTAGCTCTTTTACTTACAGCCTCTTCTAAGAGGTAGCAGGAGGTCTTTAACTCATACGATAACCGGATGCTAAATTGTAGAGAGCTACTCTTTTATATTTCTACTCTGCATTTGGTGGCAACACATTTTTCTTAGACAATATAGGGAGTGGGGGGGGGGGGGGGGGAGTAAGTTTTTAGTGGAAGATGACTATATGAAATTGTTTGATGTAAACGGAAATCTTAAGCGTAAAGTTTGCTTTCAACTTAAAGTACTTAAGCTATATGGTATTTACTAACCATAACCCGCGATAGATTTAAAATATGTAAAAACTGTATTTTAAAAAAAATCATGAATCAGTGAAAATGTTTAAAAAAAAAAATATTTCAAATTTAAAAAAACTACTCCAAAAAATCAAATTTTAATCTTTGGCCTAAAACACTGATATATGGAAATTCTGCTTAGCCTTAGTGAAGTTCGATATTTCGATTCATTTCAATTTCTAAAACACTGTTTCATTGTCTCTTACCACTTTATTTTATCAAACAACTTTTTTTTTTAATATTTTAGATATCGTAACACATGTGAATAGATTTGTCTATGAATTATATTCCCGCTGGGAGTACCCGGTAAAATGTACACATTCTCAATCATACTTTATGGCATGAAGTACATGAACATTTTATGTTCATAATACAATAACCATCAGCATCAACCATCATTATGCTTTACGAATATTAAAACATAAATGATTTCTATGTCATTGACAAAATTATATTCTATTTTATATTAGTTACAGATTTCCTTTCAATTTCCTTGACAAAAATAAAAAAAAAAAAAACATACTGCTGCGAGGAGATTGTGTGGTCGTGGTTACTCTGTACTTAATACTCTAACTTAAAAAAAAAAATAACCAACAAATTTTATCAAAAATATTTATATGTAGTAGAAAGCAAATGGAGCATGCATGGAATATGAGTTTTGTGTAATATATTTTTTTTTTTGGTCTGAATTACCAGTAGGAAATTTAATTTTCAATATATAAATGCTAAGATTAGGTCATAAATATATTTGGATTTATGTCGGAAGTACGCCTAAGGATGACGTTGTTAAAAAGTGTAACTGGCACATATAGTTAAAACAAATGAATAACACGCTGCTACAAAAAAAAATTGCAAGATCTTGTGAAATTACCTAGTGTAGTTTGTAGGTCTAGCTGAGTGTATTATACACTCCGCATCATAACTATAGCCGCACCTTTGATTTAGTTGGTATATGAGTTTAAAAAAAGAAATCGGACCTATCAAGTTACCATATACAATAAAATAATAAAAACATATATTATTCAACAAAAAAAATTAATTTATTCATTGTAGTTTTAGTAAAATAGTGCATTTTTCTACTTATTGATGTTTCATAACTATAGTCGCACTTTAACAAAATTCACGTTAAAAAACAAAACTTAAATTAAAAAAAAGTTAATTTATAATGGGTAGGGACTCCTTTATTTTGAAAAATTCAAAAATTCTGTCGGGCATACTCTCTACCAAATTTGTCCGTATTTCTTCATTAATTGACCGCCATTCATCGATAACTGCTTCTTTTAAGTCAAATACACTTTGATATTGGCGGTTTTGTGCATAAGCACGGCGGGCCAATATTCCCCAAATATTTTCGATTGGGTTTTGATCCGGAGAGTAGGCGGGCCAGTCCATAGTTTTAATATTTTTAGACTCCAACTAGTTTTGCGTATGATGACTTTTATGGACTGAAGCGTTGTGCTGCTGAAAAATTAGGTCCTCAGTGTTCGAACTTTCAATAAATGCCACCAATTTGTCCTCTAGAACTCCAACGTACTCCAACGAATTCATACGAGTGCTAAGAAATGCCAAATCAAGCATACCGTCTCTGCAAAATGCTCCCCAGACCATTAAGGAACCGCCGCCGAAATTTCGTTTTGAGAAATATCGTGGTTGCTTCCGTAGATCTCTCCAGTAACTATTGAAACCATCTGGACCATCAAGATTGAATTTTTTCTCATCGGAAAAAATCACCTAAAATATAAAATATAGAAAAAAACAAAAGATAAGAAAAATCGAAAAAAAGAAATCTTTAAACTAACCTTGTTCCAGTTAGTTTGCAAATTTGTTTTTGCAAACTCTAGTCGAGCTTTTTTGTGACGAGGTAGCAGTTTTGGCATTGTCATTAGCTTTTGTCTTGTTGTCGTTCCAGACTCCTTTAAGACTCTACTTATTGTAGAATTGGACACATTCAAGCCGCATTCATTACCAATCTGCGAAAGACTTTTCATAGAATTGCTAGCAGCGTTAATAATACGGCGTTGGTCTCTCTCAGATAGCTTTTTTTTGGAACCCCTGTTTTGCTCATCCCGTATCCACTTTTATTTTTTACAAAATTTCGGATAACTTTGTCAGATCGCTTAATTTTTCGTCCGATTTCGCGATAACTTAAACCAATTTCTAAAAAGGCTAAAATTTTGCCTTTTTCGACTTCATTTAAAAATTTACCACGTGGCATTTTGTTTAAAAATTAATAAAGGAACAAATTTTACCAAAAAAAAAATTTATTTGGCCACGAAACTTTGACTTGCACTAATTTCAACTGATTTGGGACTGGTTGGGACAATCATATTCGAAGAGCATCATATATTTTTGGGTTTATGATTGTGTCAACCATAATCGTACTATCATATGGTTGTCATATTATGATAAAATAACCATAATTTTACCATAATATGATCCCTACAGATATATTATGTTTCAAAAATTACTATATTATGATTCTAAAGAAACATATTATGATCTTGAATTTATCATAATATGATTACATGTAATCATAGTATGCTCAAAATATTATCATATTATGGTCCTCACAACTATATTATGATTCCTGGATTATCATTATATGATCCCTACAATAATATATATATATATATGTATATATACATGATCCTTCTTATTATATTATGATTATTAATATACAATATCATATTATGGCATATTAATAATTAATTAATAATTAATTAATAATTAATATAAAATCCCAGTCTTAAACAATATAGAATTGTTTTTTAAGACATTCTGTAGTAAAAACAAACTGACTGAACTGATAAAATTTTGGTTTTTATGAAAACAAGACAATATTATGACTGTAAATGTCAAAGTCATGTTTTATTTTATGTATAATTATTTATTGATTGTCGCCAGCATTTTGTGGTTGCATAATTATCATATTTTAGTCATAGTCAAAATTTTAGTTACCACAGTATGGTTACAGCCAATTATGTTATGAAATAGAAAGTGGCAAGCATGAAATAGTGAAATATTTACTATAACAATGATGGTAGTGACCATGTTGATGGTTAGAAAACCAATAACATGGTTGTGGCAACTATACCTGATTGCAGCAAGCACAATATATTAGCAGTGATCATGTTGCAACCATGTTTTTTCTCTGCGTGTAGTTATGAAACACTGAAAAATACAGTTATAGGTCGCCGTTTTCTCAATTCAAACAGCTGTTGGCTCAAATTTTCAAAAACAAGAGAACTGTTATATACCATAATAGGTTTCATAAAAATACTTCTTGAGCATTAAATAAACCGAAAAATGCAATGCGGCTATAGTTATGATGCGGAGTGTATAACCGGTTTTTTTTTTTTTTTTTTTTTTTTTTTTTTTTACCTTTATTCGTATTTTAGATTTACAAATTATGAGAATTTACAATATGTATTACAGCAATTAAGATCTTATATATTTAAAAATAAACTCTAGTAAATATCACAGATTAAGGAAAAATCGTCGGTATTAGAAAACCTTATAAAAATCAAAAAATAATGTTTAAGAAACTATTAGAGTAAATAATCAAGAGTACTTTAATTAAAAAGTGCTTAGAATATTCACTCCACTAAATTTCTTATAGTATCAAAGTTGGACTTTTTGCATTTTTCGGTGAACGAGTGTGTCAAATATTCACAGAAATTGTCAACTGTTTTGTGTCCAAAACGGCTGTGCAGGTCCGATGTGGGATACCTTCTTCTAAGATTGTAAATGATTTTGAGGTTCTTATTTTGAATGATTTGCAGTTTTTTCGTATGAGATTTTGCAGTTCTTTTATACCATACTTGGCAAGCATAAGACATTATAGGTCGTATACACATTTTATACAATAAGATCTTGTTTTTACTATTTAACGTTGACTTTCTATTAAGTAAGGGAAATAGGGCCCGACCACATCTTATAGCTTTATAAGATATTGAATCAACGTGGCTTTTAAAGATTAATTTTTTGTCTAAATTTAGGCCCAGATATTTTACGGAGTCCTTAATATTGATAACATTGTTTTGAATTGTAAGTGGTATCGTAGGTATACGCTTTGGTGACTTATTGAATGGGAAGATAATGGCTTGTGTTTTTTCTTGATTCACTCTAATTTTCCATTTGCCAAAAAATGATTGGGCAGATATTAGCGCGTTCCGTAATCTTTTTATTATTGCATTTGAAACTTTTCCATTGCATATGAGTGCACTGTCGTCTGCGTAAAAGGCAACATCCTGATCTTTCAAAATAATAAAATCTGCAGTATATATTGAATATAATGTTGGAGAAAGAACAGATCCCTGAGGAAGACCTGCTGGGATGAACCTTAACGTTGAGTGGCAGTTTTCCACGCTTACGACGAAGTTACGTTATGATAAGAAACTTTTGATAAGTTTTTGGATATAAATAGGGTAACCAAATATATTTAATTTGTATATAAGTCCATAGTGCCAAATAGAATCAAAGGCCTTTTCGATGTCGAGAAGTACCATACCAGTACTCTTACGGTTTCTTTTATTTGAATCAATAATATTCGTTACTCTTTTAAGCTGGTGTACGGTCGAATGATGCTTGCGAAAGCCAAACTGTTCTTTATTGATAATATTATTCGTATCAGTAAATATTAGTAATCGTTTTAAAATGATTTTTTCGAAGACTTTGTCTATCAAACTTAAAATACTTATTGGACGATAACTGTCTGGAAGACGTGGATCTTTCCCCTTTTTTGGAATAGGAATAACTTTTGCTGTTTTAAAAATGAAGGGAAAATAGCCATTTCGAATACAGAAATTAAAAATGTTGGTAAGAATTTTAAAAATTAGGTCAGGCATCTTTTTTAATATTATGCTGTTAATCCCATCTAACCCTGGGGCCTTGTTATTTTTAAGATGAAAAACGGTTTCTTTAATTTCCTCAATATCTGTCAGGGAATTTTGTTCGACGACGAAATTGTTATTTATATTTAAATGTTGAACATATCTTAAGACTCTTTCATCCAGTGGCGAAGTTTGATTAAGCGTTAACGAGTGAGATTTTTCGAACACATCCCCTATAGCATTTGCTTTATCATCGTTAGTTTTTAAAATTTCATTATTTAAAGTTAAATCAACAAGTTGAGTTCTATTACCTTTTATTGCTTTTGAAATTTTCCAAAATTTTTTAGAACCAGCTGGAAGTTTAGCAATAAACTTAGACCAGTTCTCATTTCTGTCTTTGTTGAGGTGAAAGTTTATTAAATTATTTAGTTGCCTTATAATGGAGTTTAATTGATTTTTTCTATTTATATCATTACACCGTTGGAGTTTACGTCTAAATTTATTTCTCTGTCCGATTAGATATTTACTCAAATCAGAGATTTCACGTTGCCAATCAGTTTTTTTACCAGTTGGAATTTTTTTGAAAGATTTTTGAATTATTTTGGTGACAGTTTCCAGAATTGACTCAATATTATACATTGTTATTTCTTGGGATGTTAATTGCTGATTGGTCAATTCATTGGTAACCCATGTTTTTACAGCTGACCAGTGCGTTAGATGGTATAAAGGAACATTGTCTCTAGTGCAATGAACGTTTCCAAAGATGTTGCATATTATCGGTACATGATCAGAGTTTAATTCATTCGGAAATGTTTCTAATGTTGATATTAATAAAGATGAGTTTGACAGCAGGATATCTACAGTAGACGATTGAGTTGGAGTTAAGTTTTGTCCAAATCTGGTATGATTAATAGGATAATATATATAATAATTAGACTGAAGTTGATGATTATACAATACGTTGCCTGCAGAATTATTTTTGAGGCAATTCCAGCTCATGTGATGGGCATTTAGATCCCCGAAAACGAAAAAATCTGAAGAAGTGTTTGTAAGAAGTTCGATATCATCTTTAAATTTAACAGTATAACGAGGATTATACGCAGAAGTAAAAATTGTACCACGGCCGTTGATGTTTACTAATATAGATAAGTTTTCAGTATCGAAGGTTTTGTACTTAGGTAGAAGTTTATGTTCAATAGAATCTAAAATTGCTATTAAAACACCACCTCCGTGTGCTTCACGATCTTCTCTGTAAATTTTATAATTTCCAATTCTAAATTTGTGTTTACTTTTTAAAAAAGTTTCGTTTAATAAAAAAATATCAATTTTTTCTTTGTGTACAAATAATTCCAGTTGTGAAACAGCTGATTCTGTTGTTATGCCTTGTGCATTCCAGTGCATAACGCGAAGACTATTTATAAGAGAATTAAAGGGCATGTTTAAGCATCATTCCTAATACTCTTAATTTATCGTATTTATTTTGACATTTTTGAAGTGCATCAATTGCGTCAAAATAAATTTCTAAGAGTTTTTCATTAGAAATATCATCTACATTTTCATTGTTAATATTATGAAGTTTTGTTTTTGAAACATGAGAGAATTTTTTATCTCGGGGGTCATAATCATATGCTATTGTAGTTGAATGCAAATTGTCGGTGTTTGACATTTGTGGAAAACTATCAGAGGCAAGATTCAACTCTGAAACATGATTTCTACGACCTTGGGGAATTAGACGTCTACGTGATGAGGCTCTTTGACGAATTTCGATGTATTCTTTCCTACAAGGGCAACGTGGATCATCGGCTTTGTGATTGAAGTTTTTCAGTTTTTTCTTAGAACAATTGTGGCATTTGTAAATAACAGGACCTTCTACATCAGTTTCGTTTAACGGGCAAATAGAGTAATCATGATCTTTGGCGCAAGCAGGGCAGATAGCAGTTCTATGACAGTGATTTGTTCCATGGCCATACATTGAGCACTTTAAACACTGAGTGGGACCTTTATTACCTTTAAATGGAGATTTCCAATATACAGCTATATTATAGAAATATCTAATTTTCATAATTTCTCGTTTTGTTATTTGTTCACGATTAAACTCGACAATATAAAGCGCATCGTCAGCATTTGACCTCTTTGTTTTTATTTCTTTGACACTTGTTGGAGTAATATTATGAGTGTCTTTAAATTCATCTAGAATCGTTTTTGAATCGAGTTGTGGAAGTCCAAATAATACTAGTTTAAACTTTTTGTTGTCTTTTGCTTCATGAGTGTAAAATTGAAACTTAGAACATTTAAGTAGTTTTATAGCTTCGTGATAAAGAGACATGGTTTCAGAAATTATTTTAGTTCCGACAGACATTCTTTTATATTTATACTGTTTACCAATTAAGCCCAAAATTAATGCAAAACTATGACTAGCGTCTACAATTATTGGAGGAACTTTTTCTTTAGGCGATATAATTTCTCCTTCTTCATCACTTGTTGTAACCTCATCGTTATCTTCTAACAATAGGAAACGGTTCCCTTGCGAGTTCCCGAAAGATTTTGGTTCTTTAAATTTGGGATTGTTACCCCAATGTTTTTTGCGTTTACTATTCATTATAAAAGCAACCAATCAAATTAGATAAAGTTTAATATATTTTTAACAAATTATATGCACAAGAGCGTTGAAAAAAAATGTATAACCGGTTTTATAAGTTGCAATATACCCTCAAAATTTCGAGATATGGAGTAAAGAGTATTTTCTTGGACTGGCGCAATTAAACTTTTCTAACTCAGTCATTTAACCGATTTCAAAACGGTAAACGGCATTAATTAGAAATAAACGCTCTCTTTCGAAATATATATACTTCCCGTATACTATTTATATAAATGTGTAGAGATTTTTTCAATAATATAAAAAATTTTCATTTTTTTTTAAACTTTTTCATTTTCTACGAGGTTTTTTTTCGAATCTTCTTTCAAAACAATAATAATCTCTAAATCAGTCTCCTTCCGAGTAAAACAAGCTTTTATTCGTGTAATAGGTTAAAAATTGACAAATGACAATGAGCTTTTTCCATCTATTTATAGAAATACCCTTTGGCAACCATATTCGCGTTTTTCGAAGTATAAATTGACCGGGTTGCCATTCCAAATGTTAATGTTTCCATTTCTGGGAACGAATTGGGAATCTGGCATACTAATATTTTTTTCCTTTCACAACACATTTGAGTGATTGTTTATTATATTAGATTATAAATTACATCAGACCCCATGTTTTTTTCTTTTTTGAATGTAAATTTTCTATATTATTTGATCTATCTGTTTTGAATTAAATAGTTTTAATTTTTTATCAGGCTCGAGATCATAACTTAATGTTACTAACGAATAGTGAACACTAAGTTTTTTTTTATTAAATGAAAAAAAATTGTGAGGATCAGCGCTAGAGGGAGATGCTTGATAAAAAAAAATAAATATATATTAATAATATTTAGAATTTTTTTTTTTGCTGATTTTAGCAAACAGATTTTAAATCCACTATAAAAAAGTTTACTAAAACTTAGTTGCGGCTACTTATTTTTCTACAAATTTCATTGTACTACACGTCAGCAGACATGTGTTGCTAAGATTAGCAAAAAATACCGCTGGGTTCAAATGAGCAAAATTTCTCGTAATAACAGCAAAATTTGCAGTGCCATTACAGACTTTTTTTTTAGTGTAGTTTATGGTTAGGGCATAACCCATAGAGAAAAATCTAAATGAAATGATCGAATCTGTTTAAATGTAACTAGATATGATTAAATCTAATTAGATATGATGCTAGATTTGGTCATATAAAGGGTGGTTAAATTTTAAGGGCCGATGTTGATTTTGAATAAAACACAATTTATTTTGGAAATTATTGTCGTTTCTTTTTATTATGATAATATGGTATGGTTCAATTATGTATGGAACAAAATATCGGCCAAATGGTCGGCGTGACCTCGGCGGCACACCTCCATCCCATGTTCCAAACTTTCGATGACGCTGAGACATAATTGAGGTTCTATGCCGTTAATGTGCCGAATTATCTCATCTTATAGCTCTGGAATTATTGATGGCTTATCGACGTAAACCTTTTCTTTCAAATAACCCCAAAGAAGGGGTAAAATCACATGATCTTGGCGGCCAATTGATATCGCCACCACGTGAGATAACACAGCCATTGAATTAGTCGCGCAAAGGGCCATTGTTTCGTTAGCTGTGTGGCAAGTGGAACCGTCCCGTTAAAACCACATATCATGCACATCCATATCTTCCAATTCGGGCCATAAAAAGTTCGTTATCATCTCACGGTAGTGAACACCATTCACAGTAACTGCCTGACCGGCCTCATATTGGAAAAAATACGGCCCGATGATGCCGGATTGGTTTTTGGGTGCATTGGTTTTTCGACAATCACTGTTGGATTATCATTCGCCCACATGCGAAAATGTGCCTCATCACTGAAGATGATTTTCTTCGAAAATTTTTCTTCCACTGTTGCCATTCCTTGCCACCATTCTGACCATTGACGACGTTTGGAATGGCTTTAGTTCTTGAGTCAATTGCATCTTGTAAGCGTGTAAATGCAAGTCTTTATGCATAATGTTCATCAACGACGAGCGTGAGAGGTGCAATTGTTGGGCACGACGACGAGTTAAGGTAGACACGGCTCTTCAGCCACACTATTGCGAACAGCAGTAATATTTTCTGCAGTACGAGCTGTACGAGCATGCACTGGTGTTTTCACATCTCCTACAGACCCGGTTTGCTCAAATTTGTGTACGATTTTTCCGATTGTAAGCACATATGGACGATTTAATTGACCAAAAAATTACGAAGTGCATGATATGCATTTTGATTTGAACGCCCATTTTCATAATAAGCCTGAATAACTTTAACGCGTTGCTCGATTGTATATCTTTCCATGGTAGAAATTGAGTTGGTCTGAAATTGAGAAATGTCAAATGAATGCAGAAAAAACTTGACGTTAAGGTGTAGTTCGGCCCTTAAAATTTAACCACCATTTACTATAAGATATGGAGTATGTGATACATTTTATGGCCAGATCTGATCAGATCTAATGCCTTATCTCTCATATCTAAAGGCATCTAAATAATTTGGGAATTTCTGTGGCCGTATATCTTTCTGATCTTTTTCTACGAGTATCCTTATATTTGAAACCCGTAGTTTAATTAAAAAGTTTACATGGACACACGAACAGATGGTTGGACTGACATTTTGAAATCGCATCAGGAAGTGTTACTGAGCCGATTGGTATACTAAAAGTGGGTCGAAGTTCGATATTTCGATAAACATCAGTACAAACTCATTATACTCTGGTGTGGGATATAATAAATATTACTGCTTTAACTTCAAATTTGGTAAAACAGTGTTGCGCATATCAGAAGCAGTAAATTTACAAATTTTTCCATTTAATTTAAATATCATTTTTGATATAACTACTGAAAGTTGTCAAATATAATCTCTAAATAGAAAATGGGGTGGTATATGATCGTTTATAAATCGATCAAAATCCCCATAGCGTTTAAGACTAATTCGTTGTGTAAAATATGACTAAAAACTCCTGGGTCTCTATCACCAGTATTCATCTGAAGTTCAATAAGTAAAAAGCTTGCCTCAGCGAAAGCGGTTTCAGATATGCCACGGAGGGGAATCACCAGATTTGGATATATCAAAGAGTAGAAAACCCCAAGCTTAGATGTAGGGCGGCTATACAGTGAAGCTTTACTCAGCCAACCAGGCTTTGGACTTACCATGGAGTAGAAACCGCCTAGCCACGGCTCGTTTTTTATATAAGTAACAAAAATTAAATGTTTTTAAACACTGGGGATTTTTCAACATATTTGTAGCGAAAAAATCTTAGAATTTGAGGGTTTCCTAAAATTAGTCATATTTTTCGAATTAAATTGTACAGTAATCTTGCATGTAAAGTTAATTTAACTAAATACCCTTAAACAAATAAATGGAATTGATTCTTAACGAATTAATTTTTCATTAATTCCAAAGTATCATTTAGTTCTGATTTTCCTCTTCTAAGGCAGTTCTTTTTCACAACTTATAAAAAAATGTGATTTTTAATGAAATTTAACACCTTTCAAATCTATCATCACGGGTAACTTATTTTAAAAACAATCAAAGTTAAACATTAATCATAGATATAGCGTGATCCATTTCGAGGTTCCCTACTTTTTTAAAGAAAAAAAAACACAGAAAATTCAAATTTAATGGGGAATGTTTATTATCATTTAAAAGAACATTCTTTGGCATTTATTTTTTGAAGATTATGTCTATCAAATGTTGGCCGGTGCTACGTCGCAGATGGTCCATCCGTTGAGTCCAATTTTCGATGACTCGTTCGAGCATTCCGACTGGTAACTGGCGAATGACACGCGTGATGCTTTCCTCCAAGGCCTGAATCGAAGCGGGTTTGTCCGCATAAACTTTAGACTTTACATATCCCCACAGGAAAAAGTCACACGATCTTGATGGCCAATCGACCGGGACAAAACGTGAAATTATGTGCTCACCGAAGTGTTCTCTCAATAAATCCATTGATTGATGCGCCGTCTTGTTGAAACCAAATGTCGCCGAGATCACGAGCTTCAATTTCAGGCATCAAATAGTCGGTTATCATGGCACAATAGCGCAGAATCGACTCTCCACGGTCTTCGTGTACACTCTCAGCTACGGCCGCTTTATTTTCTTCACAGCGTGCTGGACGTGGTCTATTCGGTCGAATATTATCCAATAATGAATGCTGGGTCTCAAAATGGGTGATGGTGTTGCGAATAGTACGCTCAGTAGGCCGATTATGTTGACCATAATTTGAGCGAAATGCACGAAACACATTCCTCACAGAACGTGAATTTTCGTAATAAAGTTGAACGATTTGTAAACGTTGTTCAGGCGTAAGTCTTTCCATTATGAAATGCCAAACAATACTAAACAGAAATAACATGACAAGCATGACACGACTCACACGTAATCTGTCAAAAAAAGGCTATTGAAAAAAGTATTTCTAGTTGAATGACACTTTATTTCTACATAAATTTGTCATTTAGAACTATGGTTTATTAAGTGATGTGTTTCAATCTTTAGCTTACAATTTACTAGATTTTAAATTTTTAAAATCATAATTATTATTGCAACAAAAAGCAAAAAAAAAAATATTTATTGCAAGAATTTCGTATAAAGTAATTTAAAACAGTCAAACTCAAAATTTATATGGGAAACAACAACAAATGTGTCAATTAAATTCCCAGGTAAAAGCTAATGGGAGATTAAGAAAATGAGGCTAAGGCCCTATTACCGATGTCCTGTTGAAATCTAAATTACAAATTCAAAATTTATTTGGTAACATGAAAAGATCTCATTTTTCACTAAACCATAAGAAGGGCTTAAGATGCAATGAAATAGGATCATAAAAGAAAACTTTCACCCTATGACATCTCTATGTAAAAATCATTGTTTCCAAACCAAATTTTCACAACACCGGAATCAAAATCACAGATTCTTTTTTTATTCTTTTGCTATTTTCTTTTGTTTGCTAAGTACATGTTTTATTTGGGGATTTTTGAGGGACATTAATTTTTCTGTTAGGAGAAAACGAAAAAAATGCTATCTGGCAAGCCTGATCTTGATCAGTAATACTTTGATAAACTTTATGCGAACATCTTTATAAATAACAAAACCCTCACATTATTTAAAA